>DWUN01002882.1:0-12963 GCA_018249975.1 Passova gellias
CTTATGACGCTAGTAAACGAGTTACAATATTTTTTACGTTATCGAAACATAATAAGACATGTTACATTTTGTTGAAAAGAAATAAATATTCTAATCTTGAACTTGACATGACTTTTCTTCCTTCAATGGCGCATGCTAGAATTATATGTCTTTCTTTATGTTAAATTATTTAAACATTAAAACTAACTACTTTTATTAGTATAATAACATGGTTTAAACAAACCACTTTTATTAGTAAATAATAACACATTTAACGTTATTTTAAGATTTAACGAATATTGTTGATATAATAATAATTATATCATTACAATGAAAACAGATCCTCATTAATGGTTATCTGTATAGAAATGTTCCTTGATTATACTTTTTAAAATATGCTGTAAATAGAAATACACATAGAGAAATACTTACGCAAAACAGTTCGAGGTGTGTACTTGTAATAGACAAATAGGATGTACACGATTACACCTAGCACAATGAATCCTATTGCAATCAGGTATTTGGCGGACGGGTCGTGGACTATAGGCAGTATGGACAGGAATATGGCCACCAGCAGCACGAAACACGGGATCACGGTGGGCACGCGGTACGGCCGGGGCTTGTCCGCCTGCGTCCTGCGCAGCACCAGCAACGCCACCATCGCGAGACCGTAGAAGAACCACAGAAACCAACTGGCGAACTCGATTAGCGTTTTAATGTTGCCCACCACGATGAATATTGCTGTCAGTAATGCCTGTAACAAAAACGAAATTTGTTTTAAAAGACGTGTAAAAAATTATATAGAAATAATTATCGAGCACTACGCTCATACAACATACTTACAATTGCATGGATATAATTTAATTTTTGTATTTATCTATTTACTGTTTATCTCACGAATAGCATTCTCTATAACACTTGGTAATGCTGAGACAATTTGGTAGGCGTCACAAGCATATAATAATAAAAAACTATAAACAAACAAACATTACAAAATTAATTTTTAGATACTTACAAACCAAACACAACTACAGGAAACTAATTTCATAGTTTTTAATATAATAAACGGACCATGTGATCACTGGTGTTAAGAAACAAAGAAAACTTTATATGTATCATGTACAAACGCATGCATGTATGTTTACCACCTTTATATTCATAACATATGTACAGGAAAACAATTGGTGCTCTAACCTTGTCTAATTACATGCAAATATTATAACAGATGCACCAACTTGAAACGCAACGGCTGGAGCTGGTGTCATTCTCTTGGCGTTCACGTAGGAGAACACCTCCAGCATGTGGCCCCCGCGAGCGGCCGTGTAGCAAACCCTGGGGAAAACGTCACAATTATTCCTGGGACTTGTGTTGCAATGTTCAACAATATTTGCGCTTTTTGGCCTGAAGCTTCGGCGTTGACAAAATTTTGTAGACTATAAAAAACAACATTTTTATATTTGGTAACTGGTAAATATTTTTGTTTAACAATTTACTGAATATTATTTCGATAACACGGTAACAAAAAAGGTGATAACTTTTTAAAGAGAACTTTTTTGTAATCGTGAAAAGATATTTAACGGTAACACTCACCTGGTAACACCGAACTGCACGCTCATGGCGCAACCGAAGGTCGCGATGGCGACACCGAGCGGGATGAGGAAGCTGGCGGGCCCGAGCACGCGCTCGCCGAACGCCACCGCCACGGCCGGCACGGAGACCATCTCCGTGTAGCTCAGCACCGTCATGTACGCGACGTTCATGAACACGTACAGACCGGTTATCATCGGTACCGCGATAAATATGCTTAGCGGCACATTTCTGGAACGATACGATCGTTGTAGCTTCGGTAATCACGACTTCCCTTTCCCTCGCACACGCATGATAATGGCCATTTTCGCTTGTTAGAGATTCAAGACAGATTTTTAATACGAATTCGATTTGCTTTACGTACGTCCGCTTATGTGTACCATTCACACTCGCCTTATGAATCTGTATGAGAAATCTAAAACAACACTAACACTCCCGGATTGATGATTTCCTCGGTGACAACAGTAACACTGTTCCAACCATCGTACGCCCACAGTCCAGAGTAAAGAGCCAGCGCGATACCGCCCGGATTGAACGTGCTGCCTTCGAAACCCTTACTTAGATATTCTGTGTTGCCTGCAAAAAAAATAATAGTAAAGCTGTCAACATCGTTAAGACATTAAATTTAAAACAAGTATTCATGAACATGACAAAAATAGGGTTACTATATTTGTCAACAAAATAGATATGAAATCATCTTGATCGCTGTTTAGTATTTTACTGGCCCAATGGGCATTAACTAGTGAACCTGACTGCCAAGGGGTCGAGGGTTTGCTCACAATCATGAAATATATTTTCTTACAAGTTTGAACCTTCGTTTTGTGTGGATGTCATCTATCGTATATCATACACACAGGATAAATGTTACGTCCTTTACAGGTATTTAATTCCCCAATTTACAATCGTGCAATTGTTTTAAAGTATGTATTATTATTGAGCAACATGAATAAACATCATGATTTTAAATACCTTTAGCAATTTCATAGATTCCCCCGCCGATGACAATGAGACAAGCAAACACCTTGCATATACCGAACACATTCTGCACTTTCACAAACAGCTTAACGCTGGTGATGTTGATGTATGTCATTATAACTGTAACCAAACAAACATACAGTTCAAACAAATATTTATATACAAAGAAACGATTAATTTGATTTTAAATATCTTACTTAAATATATGTTAATTTTAGTGATATAATTCTAATTGCAACTTCTAAATTTGTATGCCAAAAAAGGTTAATTATGGATTGAACTAATAATTTGCAATATCTCTAAATGTACCTATATTTGTGCAAATAAACTTGTCTTTGTCTTTGAATAAATGTGCCAATTATTATATGAACAAGTTATTCAGTAACCTACTCTGTTCATTGATACTTGAATGTATTCAGTTAAGCTATATACAGATGTAGGGCCTGGAGGAAGCGATTCAAATAAATGACATTTATAAAATTACTGTAGTTTCATTATTATGTTGTAGATTGTTAGACTAAGACTGTAACATGTCATACAATCCATGTGTTTTAAGCAAATATGCCATTTGAGATTAGATTTATGAATACAGTTGCTACGTCTGTATTAAAAAAAAGCTCAATTTAAAATCCAAGCTGGCCTACATGAATTTGCTAAATATTCTTAAAAATCACTGCAATATTAAAGGTATGTGCAATATTAAACATCATTAAAATTAAAGGAATCAATAATTATAACTAATTAAGATGATAATTATAATAATTCATATTTAAATAAATAATTATAACTAATCATATTTGAGGTTTAGATGACAGAAACAAAAATATAAAGTTTTTTTCCATTTTTTATTAAAATAATCACGATTGGTGTACAGTAAAAAACTTAATATCGATTTGATCCAATGATATAACTAGAGAGCTAGTTTAACTTCTGTGTTATTGTAAGGATTGGTGGTGACAATACTCATATCCTTGAGTAGTTCTATTATGAAGTAATTCTCTTCTGTGATTTGTAAATATTCACTGGCGCCATCTTTCAGGTTGCCTTGCATGAGTTGCTGAAACAAATATACATTTCAACACCAATGTTTCTATTCATTCTCCTTCTGAGAGGATTACTGTAACCGCACAGTGATCATGGTTTGAAATTCTATCTCTCAATCTATCCAATCGAGGGTTCTGGGTTCAAATCTTGGCGCATACTGACTTGGTATGTGCGTTTTACAGCTAAAAAATTTAAATCTCACTCGCCTATAACAGTGAAGGAAAACATTGTGAGGAAACCTGCAAACCTGGTGTTATATAACAAATTGTAATGTTTGTGAAGTTGCCAATCCATACTTGGTTAGTGTGATCGACTTAGGCCTGAAACCCCCTCACTATGAGAAGAGATCTGGTACGGTAGAACATCAACAGGCACGGTAAGAAAAACTGTACAACTATACATTTTTAAGCCATTTTGTTCCACTGTCAGTTTCATATGCAGAAACAAGAATCTGTATTCAGACCAAGTCAAGGAGACCAGTGCCTCCTCTAATGATAAGCTGGAACTTACCCCAAACACGTCAGTCACCAGATCGCTCGTATGTGGGAACATAGACTGTATAAGTCTGTGGAGTTCAGTCTTCAGTAACCTAAAGGTGTCCTTAGCCTTCTTCAACTCTTGAGGGCTCACTTCCTCTCTCTGCACCAGCTTCTTCAATATCGCATCCTTTGCTGTTTTTGTAAGGTAACTCAATCTGCATCATAAAGGAATTACAAAGAGTTCTTTAAAATGTAATATTATTGTATACAAGTACCAGGTGCTAATAACTTGTCAAATTGTCAGTAAAAATCAGGATATCTTATTTGTTTTGTTTATTTTTTTAATATGGCAATGTTAACTGAAACATTGTGACCGTTTTCTCCAAACCTACCAATACTGTTGGTCTGGAAATTATACAATAGGATAGCGAATATTATTCTCTGTAATATGTAATCAAAATTTCATATAGAATTGGGCAGTGTTAGTCTATAATGGTAACCCTAAATGAGTTTGATTCGATATTAAAAGGTATTTAAGAAAATGCATGAAATATAGTTAAGTAATAATAATAACACAAACAAACGTAGTACCTCACAATCTCAACGTCCAGATCGCAGATGGATCCTTTAGTGAAGGCTATTAGTTGATCAACTTGCTCAGTCTTTTCTTTCATTTCAGCCAAGAATTGACTGGTAATTAAGTTTGTATTTGTTGGTATTGGAGTATTTGAATTTAGAATGTCCGTTCGCATTCCTTCCATGTAGTATAGTGACTTCTCGGCCGCGTCGTTTGGCGATACATTTACATCTAAAGGAGAGTTTACTATAACGTCGTACGAATCTAAGCATTTGGTCTTGATAAGTTTAATTTCATGTGACAATGCCTCCTTTGTCTCAACATTACTCGCATTAGACATCCTGAAAACGAATTATATTAAATACGTTGTACGTATATCGAATGGTACATAATATTAGCTTGCTTGATAACTTTTTAAAACTTACATTGTTTGTCCGGTTAAATTTTATCACTGTTTTGCACTATACTATCCCGTTTGAAACCGATGGGTACCACTTATTTCACTTGAAATACCATTTCTGTTCATTTATTATTAATTCCTAACCGTTTAGATAACGAGCGACGATACAAACCGTTCAAACTCAGAGACTTCAAAGCTAAAATTCAAATTGACGTTTGAGATTGACATTAATACAGTTGCCATAGACATTACAGAGTTTTTTTTAAGTAAGCAAAGATAAGGCTAGACAGCCACGTATAATATTTATATCAAAGTTTGAAGGGCATATTAAACAATAATGATAAGGGTAACATAATAACGCCGGCTATGAAAAATGTTAGAACAAAAAATATTCGTCTGATATTGTTTTTTGTTTAACAAGCTTTATAATAATTACTTACAGAGCGCAGATAAAGATGTCAATTTCAAGGCGTTACTTTTATATTCCGGGTCCATATTTGTTGTGTATGGCTGTACAGTATATTCCGCAAATGTCATAACTATCACAGCCACTTCAGCTGGTCTTAAAATCATAACGTAAATCCAGGCACAGATAAAAGATGGAAGTGGCCCCCAGAACTTGTGCATTTTTCCAAAGGCTTCTTGAAAATAAGAATATTCCGCTCCCGATTTACCGAGTACAGTACCCAGCTCGGCAAACGATAGAGCTCCTGGAATTGTATATATAAAAGTTAATCAAATAATAAGTGTATATTTTAGAGGTTTCAAGATACAAAAAATGTACTATAATAATAGTTAGGCGTCTTACCTACACCCACCTAGTAATGATATAACTCCAGAAAGTGTCCATATGATTAGGCACAATCCAACGGATCCTGAATACTCTAGAGCAGAAGAAGGAGATACGAAAATGCCAGATCCAATCATGACACCCAGTATCAAATTTACCGCTGAAAACAGCCCAAGTTCCCGCTTCAACTTTACGGTACTACCACACGCGCTGACTCTTCCGTTTTCTGTCTCGTGCATTTCCGCTGCAGCAACCTTGGCCGACATTTTGAATGATCTGTCGACAAAAGAAGTTTATTATTTTAAAAAGTTAACATTTAAAGTTTATTATTAAAAAAACGGGAATGAAACTAGGGTGGCATATAAAATGACGACTATTTGGTTATGTCATAGTTAATATTTGGTATTAACATAAATACAAGTTAACTGGTTTCACTTGAAGTATCTCAAGTTACGACCTTCTTGCGGCCGAGCGTAAGTTCGTCGAAATTATTTCGAATAGATTAGCAACTAATTGGGCAATCCTGACGAATGTTTGACTAACAAGTCACGTAGCAGTTATTTGAGTTATAAAAACATGTGGACAGTCTTGCAAAGTAAACTCACAGGTTCTTTCACCCCGTCTATTGTAAGAGTACGCTTTGCACGTAATATTCTTAGTACAGTTTAGAATCATTATAAATTCTTTCACAGAGGCCGTCAGAGGATACGACCGTTATAATCGAATTAGCGGTGAACGAACTAGAACTCGGTTTGCAATACATTGGCGAGTCTGGTTGCAATGTTACGCTACTCCACTTAATCACTCAGAACAATTAAATAGACCTATCTAAGATTATTTGGATCTAAGACATTATGTTAATAATGGGTGCCACTTTATATTTCTACCTGAAGAAAAAATGCACAGAATTCGAAGAAAAAAGAACACAGAGTAGTTCTCAACAGCTGCTTTTGTTTATTTTCTTTTCTATGTCCGATGTATGGTCATATTTATTAGTCTACCTAAGTCACTTAGCTTTTGTCAATTGTCAGTTGTTTTTATTAATATCGACTGATTTACTCTATGTACGAGAGATTATTATCGAATCAGAATACATAAATAGCGTTTCGTCGGCTGAATTGAATTGTATGACTTTATCGTATAATATTGAAAACGTTATCTTTTTAAAAAATATACGTGTATGTATAGATTCACCGCAAGTTCTCAGACGCTGAAGGTAGAAATTTTTCATTTTATGTTCTATACTTTCTATCCTAACAATAAGCCTTATTAATCTACATCGCGTTGGTATCTTAAATAAATGACACAGAATATTTAACAAAGAACTGAAGCTTTATTTTATGAAGTTTGATGAACGATCGATCATTTCTCAGTCGCAAAAACGGAAAGACGATCACTGAATTGTGTACGAGAGTCTTTGTAACATTCGACGTCGCATAAAAAGTATATAAACGAGTGTCTTTGCTACCTACTTGCCCTCGTTATAAAACCCTTACAATTCGTATTTCCTGCCAAATTATCCGTTTTATTCATGACAATGTCATTGTAGTTTTATTGTCCCGTCGAAAAGTGGAATCGCTCAATTACACTCAATAAAGGAAAACGTCGTTGATGAAAGTCGGTTTTAAATTCAATTTGAATCATGGAATAATAGTCAGCGATCTCATTCTATCCTTAAACTGCGATGTCAATAAAAGCAGTATTTTGAACGCACGGTTTTACAATTTAAATATTTTAATTGTGTATAGACGAGAGCATTTGATTTTACCTATTAGGTCAGCGGTACCAAACCACCTTCAAACTGATATGGGGCTTTAATTTTATTCGATGTGAGAAATAACCTGTCTACAATATCCAGCGATTAGTCGGATTTGCCTCATATTTGAATAGTATAAAAATTATTTCATTATTATTCTTATTTGTATTTCATTTGATTTCTTTTGTCGCTTCATATCTTGAAGAGATATATCAGTCATTGGCGTTTAAAGATAGCGTACACAGTAAATCCATAGATTAAGATTGATTATAATAATGTTGAGGTAATTAAAAGTGATGATTTTGATAATTTGTAAAAAAATTCACCAAAAAATTCACGGTTCAATTTGATACTACAGTCGCTGACAGCGGGATTCAATTGAATTGTATTCGGCAAAGTGCAGATCACTTTTTGGGGCTCGCTATACGATATACCCCGAAATGGTTTTAATCATTTGTTACTACATAGAATCTGCGTGTGCTGACGAATATGCTTCGTCACGTGATTTAAACAAAACTAAAACAAGCGGGCCAATTGTATTTAGGTGTAATTAGAGACCATAGACAAATGCTTCCAATTTCAAATAGATCTGATCTCCTTCCTATGGATTAAGTAAGAATGTTTTTATCTGTCTGTGAATATTAATCGTAAAAAAGTGAACTTTCCTACGATAAACTTGGAAAATGATAAGCGGTGAAAAAAGTTTTTCTGGGCCAAAGCCTATGAACATCCGTATTCCTGCGTACTCCTGTGGATACGCGTGCGTGTCCATTTCAGACGTCCGCGCAACCTATTTGGAGAAGACATCCGCGCAAAAGATTATGCCAGGTGTTAATGATTTTTTTTTAAATTTGGTCTCATGCTGTTTACTACAGTTTTAGCTGATGCCCTAAGAACGAATGGATGAAATGTATAGCTACAATTGTAGGGCTGCGACAAAATCCTTATGTCTATATGGAGGCAGGCTCCTAAACCACATACACACGTCAACTTTAAATGCCAGAACTCAAGATAATTAAATGCCTACGCCAATATGATCGCCGTTCTTATTTGACAAAGGTTTTTTGATTAATAAATCGATTAAGCTTAATGACTTCGATACGTAAATGAAACAGATAACTTTGTAATGAACTTAACAGGTTTTATTTACCTACTTCACTTGTATAATGTTCAGATAATGTTTTAATTGTTACTATTAAGACTTAGCATGCAAAAATATAACTAGTAGTTATTAAAATCGTTGACAACAACAACATAACATCACGCCAGGATCCTAACGGGATAGGCAGGAAGCATCGTGTACCAAATATCTCTGTCCTTACAAACCTGATTAAAATAAGTGTTAAAATCTAAAATTATTTTCTAAATACAAACTATATACGATACTGTTCAAATATCCTCGTTCGTTTCGAATTGATCTTCGATTTTAATTATTGTAATCTGATTGATAGGAGCAACTATGGCTGTACTTACCTACAATATATATAATGTTAATCGAGTTTAAGATACACGAGGTAGGACCTTTTCGTCATTAGTGGATGTCAGCTAAATGGACGCATGATTAATAAAAGTATATATTTAGGTTAATTATCTAATAAAATATAGTTTTTATTATTACGAACATCGGATATTAATTAAGACTTGACACTGACGGTTTTCATTATACTCATTGTTATGGAATTTTGTATTATAAGTTATAATTATGTATCAAAATATATACGATTTTATTGATGGATTATAGTGGAAAATAAAAGGAAATTCGCGGTTCAAACTAGTTTTAATTATTCTTAATAGGTGGTATAAATAAAAAACAGAATTGTACATACATGCAGGCGCGGCTGTTCTCCTCAGGGGTAGGCAGAAACTAAGGGCTTCTACCCCCTTCTTTCGGTTCTTCTACATTCATAACAATATGCGGTGCAGAAAAATCAAGTGACAGAAACAAATGTCAAAAACGTAGACTAAACTGTATTTCTATGCAAATGACGTATAGATTGCGTTTAGAAATGCACGTATCTTTGCAGAGAGCAGAATTAATAAATGTTGCAGTTGATTTTGATTCGTAGGAAGTTTTAAATTTGGAATTGCAGAACCAATAAAATAGTTACAACATCTGTTTCTGCACAGAACATGAGTGTGTCTGTACTGTTGGGTGCTAATTTGAACAATTCATGCAGCCGAAATAACATGGGGTATGCAACGTACTATACTCTATAATCTGTGTCACGTGTTATTAACTTTAAAAATAGAACGAAGGTTCAAATTCCATTTATGAATCCTTTTCATAATGACTATTTTACCGCTTCCTCTTTTCCGTCGGCTGAACGTGCATCCGCTATAGTCATTGTGTTATAAAAAATAATTGATTTCAAAAATTAGTGTCATCGTTGTTGGTAAAAAAGTTGTTCCAACTTCTCCCAAAATCAGAAATATCAGTACGTAATCGATCAAGTTACATGCGAGTGACTTTATGTTATCAAATACTTAGATAAATCCTATACAACATTATTATCATTTTTAAAATATATAATTCTTTGGATGTATGTTTGAATGGAACTTTTTCAAATGTTCTTAACGACTCCACAAATAATATTGACCGTGCACAGATTAAGAAAACTATTTTGTGAGGGTATAAGAAATAATAACTGATAAGATTACGTAAGTTGTAACTAATGTGTGCATTTCACAACTCTGTTTTATCTGTGGCATGTGAAATGTACGTCTTCCAAATTTGAACACAAAGCATACACAAGCATATTTTTGCAAACAAAACAAGCGTGAACATTTGAGAATGTCTCTACCAAAAATCACATCGTTCCGTTTTTCTGTTCCTATGCGGAAGGACAAACAAACACGCTTTCACATTTATTATGTTAGTGCCGTGGAAACAATTCGACATTCGGTTACAATTCATCCTATCCAAGTCAGTATATCTACTGCGTAATCTTTAACAGCTGCAACCAACTATTATAACTCTCTCAAACACGTAGATACATAGTAGTAAAACCGAGCTAAATGACTATCTAATTAGTAGTTATTGATGATATAAAATTGATAGAAATGAGGAAACGAAAGGCCGTAAGCCATATAATTGTACGCTGCACATGCAATTATGCTTGAGGCAAATAACATCTGAAATGGCCATTTCCAATTGATAGTGAGAAATGTGGGAATAATTGCAGTCTCAAGTGCATTGCGACTGTAATGCTATAACCAGACTTTTCAGAGTGTCCCAAATGGCCTTTGCACTGCTCCATGAAGGGCTAAGAAGACACCAATAATTACATGTAGGTACTGGGCTAATATATGATCATCCATAGTTGGCTGTTTGGATTTCTTTTTAAGTGACACTATTTTTGAAATAAAAGCTATTGACATTAATTTAGTTTTTTTTTAAACTGCCTTCGATTCGAGAAGAACAAGGTAAACGCGTTGCTATGCGAGGAAATAAATTATTTCTATAAATAACGGCATAAGATACTAATGGGGGTAAAACGAATCCGATCATTATGTAGGTATGTTCAACCTCCAGTCCCTCTCTAGTAATTATGGGCTAGTAAATTTTATTTCTCAAGGGATTACCTGAGCGTATTGGCAATATAGCCGGATGTTTATTAGGTATGAAATAAATAACAGCTTCTTACTTCACCAGTATATACGCTATTGCTATACGCTCCTATTTCCTTATAGGATAGGCAGAGTCTAAGGAGTCCTCACAAAGCTCTTTCGCCTCATTTACGAAAAAGCATTTTATTACTAATTTTAATATCTTATTAACATATAGACACTGATTTCTAAAAAATCTGTTTTCAAACAAAAAAACATTGTAAAGAACTTTTCTTATACCTCTTTATTTTTATCTATAAATGTATCAAAAGTATTCAAGTATAAGAAAAATAGAAAATTATGTACGGGGTTGGATTTTGTTTTCAAATTCGATTAGGACCAATCGGAAGTTTACCTTGACACGCGATAAAAAAATCCTAAATAAGTTAACAGACTACAAAGTTATGTTACAAAGTTATGAACAACAATAAAAAAAATACAGTCAAATTGGGAATTTCACTCAATTCTTCCTACGAAAATACACTTCTAAGAAGTCTGTTAAAAATCGTGAGACTAGCGTGATATGACGTTTAAAACGCAGCACCACTTTGCCGGAGTAGCCAAATAATATTTGCCTTATCTTTTATCTCGACGTTACAAGCGTTGTCTAGTGCGTGTAAATAATTTTTAACATTTGTCTCGTTTGCACAGATACGATAAGATTTCGTGGAATGTTAAAATAAATATGTTACAGCCTGATATACACGGAGACAGCGTTATTCGTAAATAGAACGAAAGTCCGATGCCCAGATCATCAACCACAGATAAATTAAATAACAAAACTGTCATAAATTTTCTTTTTTTTTTCTAATTGCAAAGTGGCTGCTTTTGTTTTTGTATTTGTTTATCTCTTTTATACGTCAAAAGGATGTGATTTTTGATATGAATATAGTTTAACGACTGAAGAGTGAAATAGGTCACTGTTCAAAACCACGGGAAAACACGTTTTAATCAAACAAGCGCTATAGGTTACGATCGTAATTATTGTATAGCGTGTAAACAAAATAAATTCTTCTAACCACGCGGACAGTAACCGCTAGTATAAATATATCAGTATGTAAACAATAATACGCAAAATACAGTTCTAACTTCAGCCCAGTGGGATGGGGAACTGATAAAAGCGTATTTTAGTGAATCGCCGCTAACAGGAAGCTCATGATGTTATGACGTGAAGCGGTAGCCACAGTTGTTAATTGAGCGGTGCACTTATTATTATTTGTTTCTTTTATTTACTTTATATTTTTTCTCTTTTCTTTTTGTTCCCACGCCGGGTGTCTAACACGGCGAATATCTAGTCATGATTACGATGGTTAGTAGTAATCCTTATATTACTAATACTAATATTACAAATGTTATAAATGGAGAAGTATATTTCTTTGTTAATCCTTCTTTCACGTCCAACGGAGAAACGGATCGACGTGATCTTTGGTGTGGAGATAGTTAAAGGGTCGGAGAGTGACATAGGCTACTCTCGTCGCAGAAAAAAAAAATTCACAGGAAAACACGTTTTAATCAAGTAAGCATTAGAAATGTCGTTACGATCGCAATAATGGTGTAACTTGTGAACAACGCGGGCGAAGCCGCGGGTAACAGCTATTAGTATAGACGTATATAACTCCTAAATCACTACATAGTATAAAACAAAGTCGCTTTCTCTGTCTCTATATCGCCAAGTAAATCTTTAAAAATACGTAACGGATTTTGATGCGGTTTTTTTTAATAGATAGAGTGATTGAAGAGAAAGGTTTATATGTATAATAACACCCATTA
>DWUN01002883.1:0-12959 GCA_018249975.1 Passova gellias
ATAGGGGCGCTGTACATTTTTCATACATTTTTTTACCAGTTACCGTACGAATACTTTCTCGCTAGAGATTCGTGCTAGGGCCTCAGGTGTTGAAATAACGTCGCTTTTCAACGTAGAAAGTGACACCTTAATTATGTAACTCAGCAAGCTTTAAAACGCCTTTTGTGACGACTAAACTAAATGAAAACGAAATTAAAATCGACGGGAGTTTCACTCGTTGCTTTTTGATTTTGTTCATGTGATACTACAATATTTTTCCCACTTCCAAAGGCAGGGAACCGAAATAAACATGTAGCGAGCCAACTTTACGATCAGTGCACCGCTGATTGATTTTTATTGGTAACAATGGTGAACAACTGGCTTTTCGATGTTGGGTATAATGTCCGTGAATAGGAATGCGGATAGCGATGCTTGGTTAAAAGGTGTGAATGGCTCAATTTGTTGATACCTGCGAGAGATCCATTAAATTTCCATTGACTTGAAATACCAGCATTTTAAGGAGGATAGTATAGTGAAGATCGCGACACATACTCGGGTGTTGTTCAAGTATAACTGTGCTGAAGACGTTTTTAGCGTGAATTAATGATTTGAGATAGGTGTATGCTAAGGCAATATCGAACAATGTACTTATTTGTTTATTAATTTACTTCTGTGTAATAGCTTAGCCCCCAGCCCTGTGACCTGAACTAAAGTGGGAGCCGGTGGATTTTTATTCCAAGACATTATTATTTGATAATTAAAAATGCTCGGTGAGTAATAAGTAACATTATTTCAAATTTCAAAAACATTGACAAATCAGAGGTAGGTGTAATCAATTTGAATAAAGTTAGAAGTTATTAAAATCTATTTATAAATCGCTTTGATACAGACACAAAAAAGTCAATCAGTGTAGGTTGTTGATTGACAATAAACATTTATCAATGCTTCTGTTATTGGCATTTATATTGAATTTTACTCGGATTGTTAATTTTATTACCTAATATGATAAAATATGCTTAAAATGCTTGCTTTACTAGAGTTCAGTGCACGTCGTTAATACTCATGTATATATATTAGGCAACTGCTTAGTAATAACCTCGTATGACAAGTGAAAAGTAATTCACTTTTATTTATTTACCTAATGGACACTACCTAATGGTCACCTTCGCCTATCGACACTTGCAACATCCGAGGAGTCGCCGATGCTTTGCCGGCTTTAGAGGAATATAACTACTCTACTAATAGTGACCAGTACTAAGCAATACCTGCATAGGTCGGGCAAACGAAGCATAACACGATATAATGCATCGTGTTAATCTTATTTTTCGTAACATCATAATCAAGGAGTGTTCTTTATCCTCAATAAAGTCCTCATTAGTAGGATTTATAAACTGTAGCGATGGGGTTGTAAACAAATAAAGTTGGCAAGTGTGATAAGCGTGAGTATTCAAAACATTTTGCATTCGTCTCTCGATATTCGTATAAGTGGTCGTTGGAAGCAGTTTTGCGGATCTTATGTTCTGAATTTAAGTTATAAGAAACCGCGATTTTTACGTAGAGTGAGAGTTAAACCGTATTTTACTAATTTAATATAATTTTAAAGTGTTTGATATAGACATTTACCGGCTGTGATATACATATTTAGATTAAAATATTCTTTGTTACTTATCTATCTGTTAGAGAATTGTCGTAAGATGATAAGCTTTTAAGGCATCAGCTAAAACACCAGTCATAAAGGCCACTTTGATAAACGTAGAACGTAATAATGTACTTTTTAAAAATAATTTAAGTTAATCAAAACTTTATTTTCATTCCTCCCACCTATTCTTCTTCATTTTTAAACTGTTTTCTTAGTAGTATCTGTGCTGTTTTGACCGACTTCCAAAAGGAGGAGGTACTCAATTCGTCTGTATTTTTTTTTTTTTTACAACATAACTAGCTGATCCGGCAAACGTTGTTCTGCCATATAAATTATAGCAGTATTTCTCTACTATATGTTGTATGTTATTATACACATAAACCTTCCTCTTGAATCACTCTATGTATTAAAACAAACCGCATTAAAATCCGTTGCGTAGTTTTAAAGATCTAAGCATATATAGGGCCAGACAGCGGAAGGCGAATTTATTTTATACTATGTAAATAAAGATAATAAATGATAATGATAAGCCGGTAATTTATTTGGTCGCTTTCCCCCATACCTTGAGTTGTAATAAAACTGGATAACATTACCGGCAGGTGTCAACAGCGACGGAGGCTTCGAATCATTTGTTGGCTAGTTTTCGATAAAGCCTTATATTTTAAATTCGACCATTACGAGCGGCCTTACGTTTTAATAATACCGGTGTGTGAATTCAAGTTCAGAATGATCAAGTTTATGAGATTATCTCAATTTTTTTCGACGTTTTTAACGTTGCTTACCATAATGTTACTTACTGCTTACTTGCTTTTCCTGGGTAGCGACACAAAGTGAGCCTTGACACCCGATACTAAAAGGTGCCATCTTCGCCTATTTCGAGCGGTTTCAACATCGTTAGAGGTACGAGATTGGAAGGATCTGAGCAAGTTCGAGAGTGTTACTGTTACTACGAGTATCATATTGGTTCACAGTAAAGCCAATTCTAGTCGTTCCATTATCAAACCATCTCCATTAGAGAGTAGATACAGTAGCGTGGTACACACATTTTACATGTAAACGACACCATACATTACGCAGATCTATGAAACAGTAGATAATTCCTCCAATGTCACGTGCCACAGATAATGTATTACTTGAATTTATTTGCCTATTCCTCTTATATTACCGCACTAAATTATGGGCTTTCCGTAGCCTCGTACAAATGAGGAGACCACGTTTAATGGTTGGACTCGTACTGACTTAATTTTATGATTAAGATAACGACTTTGTCACCTGATCTTTTAAGACATCGAAAATGGCTACTTACTGCTTTATTCTGCGTGACATATCATTATACGACGTTTCGTATGTGAGCTTAACGATGGCGCATACCATTATCTTAATCAGTGCCAATAATTTACAACAAATATGCGCTTAATTAGAGGGGATGATTATATCTGAAATACCGAGAAAGGCCAGCGCCATATATTGGTCCACGGGAGCCATTAAACATTCACATTTGACGTAACGCGATGCCATAATAACTTAATTCGCTCCCCGCTCCCGTAAGATATGATAATAAATGCAGCGAAATATACAATTACTTTCTTATTTGGTGTACGGTCGTCTTAAGTGGGTATGGATATCTCGTTAAAATATTTGCCGTTGGTTCGACTCTTTTATTGTACCACTTCTGGACACTGATCTCCTTTCATAGTGAGAAGGTTTTAGGCCATAGTCTACCACGCTGGCCATGTGCGGATTGGCAGATTTCACACACCTCAGAAAATATTATATATACTTTATAATATCTCTTAACGTGTGCAGGTTTACTCACGATGTTTTCCTTCACCGTTATAGCGAATGATATTTAATTTTTAATCTATAAAACGCACGTAACAAGTCAGACTTGCATGCCAGTATTGAACCCAGACCTCCCGGTGTGAGGCTGAATTTCAAACCACACGGCTATCGTTGCCTTTTACATAGCAAACTGTGGTAACTGGCTACAGTGCTTGCTGGACGTGTGCGCAAATCAATTGCAAAAGCGGCATCGTGCCATATACGAGTATACTCGTAGCTTATTGTAACTAATTGTAGTACTTAAGCGTACGATTGTCACCGAGATAGTTTTATGTTCTAACTAGCTGACCCGGCAAACATTGTTCTGCCATATAAACTAAGTATAACAGTATTTCTCCACTATTTAATAGATGTTATTTTACATATAAACCTTCCTCTTTAATCACTCTATCTACTAAAACAAACTGCATCAGAATCCGTTGCGTAGTTTTAAAGATTTAAGCATACATAGTGAAAGACAGCGGAAAGCGACTTTGTTTTATACTATGTAGTGGAGTAAAAACTTCTTCAGCACCGATGTCATTTTAAACTTGATAAAACCGCACTAAAAGTGATTCAGTTTAACGCGTAAGCGACGTGCTTTTCGTGGCGCTTGAGACGTTTTGGCCGGTAACCCAACCGGTAAGGCTAGTGATGTTGTGATAGACAAATTTATTACCGGTATCAAATCGTTAAGATTACACGAGCAAATGTAATAATACTACAAGCCTCTAAAACGTTACTAGCCCCGTTGACTGTGATCCCGCGGTCAACTTCATTTGAACTCATAACCGTGCTCGCACGTACCACTAATTACCCGGTTATCTGGCAAATTGCTTTTGCGTTGCTATCATCACCCACGCGACCCGACGTGGTGCGGGCACGGTTCTATTCCCTTTGGTACCAACTTTAAAGCAAGCATCGAGCAAAGCCTGGCGGTTTCAAATTCAGCCTCCCACTCCGGGGGTCTCGTTTCGATCTTGACACGACACGCACCTCTGACTTGTGTTACGTGCGTCCAGAAATATTTTTTTCAATTGAATGGAAAAAAAATGTCTCCTAATTTACACATTCAAAATAATGTACAGATTATGCCGGAATATTATTTGACTACATATTTTTTGGAAAAAAAGCGTACATGTCTTTTTTCAGTCACAGCACCTGTTATGAATGTATTATGATGTACGTGGTATAGATATATCCTGCAATTGTTATGATGTTCCAAATATATCAGCCACCATTCGTTGACGATGACCTTTTGTCCGTGGCCAATCTTTTGAAATCACATTATGGATATGTGTATTTAAAACAAAAAGGAAAGAAGCCTTTCTCTTAGCATGGTCGCATGTACAACGGAGTAACAGTTCATAGTTAGCGACCAATAAATGTAAGCTAGAACAAATTTTTGAAAAGAACTGAACGGTGTTTTTGGAACACATTCAAAACAGTCCATATTTCAAATGCTAGGCAGCACATCTATTTTTCTAGACAAGGTCACGCATGTTTCTTATTAATTTCAAAGTGTGCCGTTTCTAATTATTTTTCAACATTAGGTACTCGAGGCGTAAAATTGCAAATATTTTAAATAATTTTTCATCGATGTTAGAGGATAATATATATTTTGTTCCATTTTACTTATTTAGAATACATTACATTAAATTTATTCGAAAACAAAATACGTATGCAGATTTACCTATTCCATCAATAGTGGTTATCCTGTTCCGCTGGTAACGATAATACAAATGATATCGTCATCCATTATTATGTACATGATAAACAATAGTAGGTTAATGATCGCAATTTGACCGAATGGCGACGATGTATCATTCGACCGAAACAAATTAGCGCGCGACGTCAAGCCTCCGTCGTAGGGCCCGCCGAAACTCTAACCTGAGCCGAATACAGTTACCCAAGTCGTGATGGACAAAGTCAATTTATAAAGTCGATGTCCTGCCACTTTGTTTGCCAGTCTCGGATGTACCGCGACGCCGCACCATTCAAAACGTAGCCACCGGCGCCGGCGTGACGCGCCCGCATCCAAATATTTTCGAAATAATATCCCGAATTTTTTCGATCGCCCTTCATTAAAATTCAACGCACGCATAGCGTCCTAGGCCATCCGACGCGACACGCCACTGACACATTTCTGCGGTTTCGCGCGCCTATTGAATTTAGAACAGTTTTTGTTTTTCTTTCGAATCCGTGCTTTCGATATTGTTGTGCCAGTTGCACGTGCACGTTAATTGGAAAAACTGGAATTTTCATAACGACATCAAATTTCATCTTCACATTTTTGAGGTGAGTTTAGAATTTAAGTTCTAATAGACAATCAACTTTAAATAAATAAGGTATTCAAAATATCGGTGGATGTAATTTATTAAAATATTGTGTGAATAATTCGAGCCTCAGATTAAATACTGGCCGAGTGTACTTTCGGAATTTTTATAAATAAAACAAAGTAATAATTTTCCTATAACAAAGCACGCGATTCGAACTGGACATTTAATTTTAAAACTTGGTAGGAGTTCCAATATCGTAAACCTGTCGTTAATTTATATGCTAGGCTGCTGTGTTTTTTAAAATCATGAATCATATTTATTCGAGCCATTGCAATGAATTTCCATTTTAGCAAGTTATAAAATTTTATTAAATTCCAAGCATATGTATTTATTCTATAGGTTGCCCAATAACCTGTGCTTCATGATAATTGAATTTAAAAATCATATTTTGTTTACGAACGCTTACTATTTGAATTAATTAATAAGCCATTGTCGAAGACAAAATAGTATTGCTTGATATAATGCCAATTAAGCGGACAAAGTGATCGGTCGCACGAACGTAAACAATTTGTTCTTTTATTATTTTGAATTTGGTATTTCGCATTATTTATGATACACTTAATGTTCACACATTTTTTTTTATTTTCCAACCGATCACAACAGCAATACATCCAATGAACATTAATCATATCTGGCAACACAACCTTGAGTCTTAACGAGACGCGTAAAAGTCTATAATCGAATACAGATTTCTTAGAGATACTGTAGTAGTGCAATACATTTACGTAGTCCACAAAAGCATTAAGAAACCTCGGACCCTGTTGAAGCTAATGAACCGAACAAAAATACACTGTTTTAACAATCCCGAACCGGTAACACTAAAGCAGCTGACATTTCCAATTAAAAAAAGATGATCTGCTATTTGGTCTTTCTTGCCGTGATATCACTATAACGCTCTTGGCGACATTACGCTTAAGGAACCGTCACACCACGCGATACTAGGGAATATTTTTTAAGGACCCGCCTAGCCTTTGACAGCCAGTGCAATGTACAGTTGCACTGCAGTGCAGTTCGCCGTAACTAGCTTCACACCACAGAGTCGTAGTGACAGATCCTATAAATCGAGATTTAACATGCAAACGTTGCTGCTTAGCGGCAGAGCAGTCATCGAAAAGTTGAATTTATTCCATTATCTGAATTATTTGCGATATTTTTAAATAAAACATTTTTATCATCATCATCATTTCTTCGTAGTTAAATATATCAAGTGATATTTCATCTTAAAAGACTGTACAGTGGTTGGCATATGTCAGGACTCGAACGCAAAATCCGTGCAGTGGGAGCTGAAATTTAAACCACAAATATCATTGCTTAATACGAGTAGTTACGTTACTGTTACATGCTAATACATTTTGAAATTTATTATGAAATAATATTAATCGCCCGTCACTCACTCACTGGCCGTCAGACAAGTGAGATAATATTATTATAATGTAAATTGGTATATCTTTTCGTTTGTCATTTGGTGAGAATATAATATCTGAGCTGCTCAACCTTATAGCTGAGGTCGAAACACATTTTTATGGGATTTTCCTATTGCAATATGTCGGTTGTTGCCAAGACTGTCTGCGACTACAAATTGGTTTTGAGTAAATACGGACTGTAGTAAGGCTGATTGCTGATTGTATCACTTGGAATAGCCTATACGTCTAGTGAGTAATATGAATGCCGATCTGAAGTGTATGGATTTGATTTCAATTTAGAAAAAATATTTGTGTGACGAGCACTATGTATTTATTTCTTCCGTGTCTGAATGTAGTAATATATATACATAAATGTGTTTTAGAAAATGTATGCATATAAGCTATGGGACTATTTATAGTACGAGCTTAAGTTGTTGAAAGATATATCATAAGGGTGTAAATACTAGTAAAACTCAGTCCGTATATCTAATACTAGCTGACCCGGCAAACGTTGTTCCGCCATATAAATTATTCATCTTAGCGTGATGTTGTATAGCCTAGAGCCTTCCTCGATAAATGAGCTATCTGACACTGAAAGAATTTTTCAAATCGGACCAATATTTCCTGAGATTAGCGCGTTCAAACAATCTGACAACCAAACACTCAAACTCTTCAGCTTTATATTATTAGTATAGATTTAAGAATACGTAATAATTGTCTATGGCTGCAGATAACTCTAGAAACATGACTAGTTGACTAGTATTATTGCCGCATATGATGTGAACAAACTCTTCAGCTTTATATTATTAGTATAGATTTAAGAATACGTAATAATTGTCTATGGCTGCAGCTAACTCTAGAAACAACATGACTAGTTGACTAGTATTATTGCCGCATATGATGTGAACATGTGGACCAAATTAGCTCACCGTGGCCCAAAAAACAACAACAAAAGAAAACGTGGAAAACTATGAAAGCACTTTATTATAAAGTTACAAATAGCCGCACACAATGGACCCTTCCGATCGGATGAGCGGGGAAATTATTATCGACACGCCGCCACAAAGCGAGTCTTCCCCATTTTTATTATTTGACGTTCGTAATTTATGTATTGTCAGCGATGTATTTAACCTCAGCGGCGCATTATTCACACATTATAAATCCCGCGAACCGTACTGATAGCGGCCCAAGATGGCGCCCGCTGACAGCTATGACGGAGGTTTTGGCGCGAAACGGGGGCGAAGATACTTTTTTTTTCGTCCTTTGTTGTGACTTTTTTTAAATATTAACGTGAATGTGAATTTTTTTTTAAATTTCGAATGAATTAAATTTATTATAACAGATTATTTTTGCATTTGGCGAGACAAAGAACTTTAACAGTTTTACACTTTATTGTGCATAGCTATGTTTAAACAGCGCGATTACGTAATTAATTACGTAATGTACATTATTTATAATATTCTTTAAGAATTAATAAGTATTGTTTAAGGCTTTATTGAAGAAACAAGAGAACTTGACACCTGTTTAGTCTACGGTTCACACGCCATTACGCGCGCAATGAAGCACGCGCGCGATTTTTGAATTCCGAACGTCATCGCGGCGCAAAATGGCGTCGTAGTGTCAAGTTGTCGTCTAAACGGCCAGTGGCATACAAGAAAAACACGAGACGCAAATTTAGTGCCTCTCAAAGTTATGAAGGCGTGAAGATATCGAGAAACCAGTGAACAAAAACAATACTTATTGATAAAAGTTCCATATTCATCGCTTTTCTGTTCGGTGGCATATTTTCGAACGAAATTTTAGATATATTTAACACTTGAGACGTAAATAGGATTGAGAGACAAGATAAGATAATGTCTAACGCGGTGAAAAGTTTAGAATTATCAAAGTGATAAAGTAATATAATTAGCCTTTTACTCAAAATATTATATTCTTAAATTGGTTGCCATACTTAAAAAAAAAAACAATATTACATTTAGCCAATATAAAAATGAAAATTATTTAAAAATCTTGAAAAGTAACTTTTACCGCTAATAACATTTGTCATGGTAATCCCCAAAGTTGGCTCAATATGACTCCATCACCTCGGCGTCAGTAGTGTTGCCACACGAACAAATAGAGGGGAATGGGGGGAGTCTGAGCTAATTTATAGCGGCCAATTAGACGGTACGCGAGATAGTATCGGATTTTTTTTATAATCGTCTATCAGAATAGCAGCTTCGTGGAGCGGAGTTTGACAGTTTCAATTATGACAGTTAATACATATATAAGAGGTTTTCTGTGTATATAGTGCCTCATCACGATATCTCCGGAACTTTAAGGCGTGGAGACTTGACATTTGGCAGGAATATTTCTTTCGCTAAGTAGACATCAGCTAAGAACGGGTTTTATGAAATTCCACACCCAAAGACAATTGCGGGGGCGTAGACGACGGAAAATTGATATATCCAAACTACAGCACCGACAAACCTGAAATTTGGTAGGAATATCTTTTTTGATACGTTGAGGTGAACTAGAAACTCGTTTTACGGAATTCTTCCTCGAACGGGATTACGGAGATCCATGAAAAATTAACTCAATTAATTTTTGTCACAATTATTAATAAATTTGAGAAATAAACCCAAAAAAATATATTTTTGTTAATTTTTTTGGTTTAATGTTTATCAAAAAAAGTTTGTCGTCTCCATGGTACTTCTGTGCCGAAGCCGAGGCGGCTATCTTGTCCGCCGGCAGGGACTGATGCTTTATTTTTGTTTCGTTTTTTTTTTTCATTTTCATTTATTTTATACGGTTGTTTTTTTTGTTATCAACGACTCTATTAATGCCGCGGTGATTGTTTGGGGACATTTTATCGATCTGTTGAGAATGTTCGTTTTGTGTGTGACCGCTGACCCGTCTGTGTAGTGGTGACACTGGCTGGTGAGCTATAGGTCGTGGATTCCCACACAAGTCAATTGTGTAATGAATATTCTTCTGTCTGGATGTAAAATGATCTAATCCGAATTAATTTCGCACACCAAGCAAAGATGGAAGTCGGAAAATTTGTCGTGTCCGTGTGTAAAGTTATGTATATAAGCATGTATTTGGAAACGTATAAATGTAGTTTGTCAACTGTCTGTTCATCATAGCGCAGGATCTCCTGGGTTTGCAAGCTGCTACTATTATTATATTCTCAGTGTTAATATCATGTTTGATCTGGAAAACGGTATACAAATGATATAGTACATAGCATTCTGGTTTCCATAGCCATAGCCTAGTTTCCCGCTAACGTTCGCGCTAATATTATTATTAAAAAATTAGACTGTCAAAGTTCTGACAGCTGATTCTGGAAAAAAAAATTAAGTATTTGAACGCGTGACCAGAATAAGCACGTATGTAGACGAACGATTAAAATTTGTGCTATTATCAAACCTTCAACACTTACCGTTCAAAATAGTCTTGAAAAGCCCTAATGAAAGCTAAAATTATGGTCACAACACATGACAATAATTACACAGACAAGTAGATAAGATTGTTTGGAATGAAGCAAACACTGGCCGTTTTCAGCTGTGAATACGAGTTTACTACTCTTAAGTTACAATCAAATTACTCTATAAAAGTAATTACATGTATTTTTTTCTAGTCATGCTTATTTCTTAACATTATTAATAAAGTAAAATTTAAAAAAGGAACTCAATAATTTACCATCACCCACAAATTTCATGCATACGTTTATTTAAAAAAAAATATATATTTCTAAAAAATATAAAGTTATTATTGTTACGTAATTATTCAATTGCATAATAACCGTTTTTATTTTAAATAATAAATAATGATCGCCGTGATAAATCACGATTAGGTTTATGTGCTCGTCATGCAATTTTTTATCTACGGTTTTTATTTACGCTAGATAAAACTACGTTTACACTGCCAAACGTTTTTAAAAAAATCGAAGGCCCGGCTAAAAGGCTGTGTGTTACGCACCTTTCGTCACAACGGCAGTGCATAAGCGTGTTTACGCGCCAATTGTACAGTCCGTACTTCTTCTCCATGCCGCCGATCCAAAATGGACACCGCAAATCGTGAACGCGACAGCATCTGTCCGTCCTCGTGTAACCGCCGAGCTGGGAATAATGTGTAGCGGAGAAGCCTTTCCCACACCATTTCGTTCCGGGCACGCGGAGCAACTCCATAGAGTCCCGCTTTTTTCTGTCGATCGTTCTTTTTTTAAAACTTACTTTTTTTTTTTCAAACTTTTTATTACATTGATGTATTATGCCAACATCGACGCAATGACCTCTTCCGATTTCTTGAACGTCACGTAAAATTGGACCACCGGCGTGATTCTGTTGCGTAAAATAATAAAATCACCATTCGACGCGGCGCGGACGAATCGCCGTAAATCCATCATACATTCGAAGGCGACGTAAAAGCCGTTAGAACGGTGTTGCCATCGCGGCCGTAAACGATCAATACATCACCGATGTTTTATCGTTTTACTGGCCCGTACTAAGCGATAGTACGTAGATTAATTGATAAACGCTTCTAATTAACTTTCTCTTCATAACTCTTAGCGCGTCGCATCCAGTTAGAAAAGATGGTGGTATAAAAAAGAAATCAACTAAAACTGCGTTCAAATTGAAAATTTTCTGAGATTAATTTTGCATCACTATATAACTTAATTTCAACTTATATTCTTTTTAGTCAACACTAGGTTATAATTTGATGACAAAGTACGAGGTCCCATTCATTAAACAACCATTGTACAGACATTCGGTCGTAAGCAATGAAAACAGTTTATTGTAAGCACGTTTTTATTCGAACAAATAAAAAAAAAAACATAACATCTGCATTAAAAGCGAGAATGCACGGCTACGGTCCTAATAACCATCATCGCGTGGACATAAAGTTTATGATGGAGGACCGCAATTAAAATTTCTGAGGGTATCTTAATTGTTATCTGTACTCGGAATTCGAACGCTCCGCGCGCAGGGCGGCGCTAGATGGCGCTGTTTGCTTAAGACTGTGGACACAGGCGAAACGATATCAGCCTCAATGGTTAGCTTTTTATTGCGTTTTATAAATAAATAGATTCATTTTTGTCTGCTACTGCAAAGGGTTAATATTTCCTATTATAGCTTATAATTCACGATAGTATTCCGAATCTATATAAAGTAAAATTAATAGAATTTATGTCTGTTTCAAAGTAACTGTGTTCTCTCGAATGTAACGTAAGTGTATTTATAAGGTACTAAAACCACTTTCAATGGGACTTTTGCTGGAACATATAAGGCATCATAATATAGGATACTTTTTATTCCGAAATTCGCACGGGATCGGTATTTACGCGTGCAACACCGCGGGACGCAGCTAATGAATAATATGAATCAATTTTGGGCTGGATAGAGTAATTTTAAATATTCACTTGAAGATAATAAGATCCAATATTATCTCACAGCAAGTTAGAATCAAACTTGTTACAAAAACAAATGTGTGTGTCTGCGTGTATGAATACTGATAATTGTACATCTCTATCCCTCTTTCCTCCTTGTTTCTGCTATATGACATATTAGTACCCAAAGATTGTCTTGTAGAGATCACTTTATAGCGTAGCGCCTTTTGTATATGTCTCTGTCATCTTGTGTATGTCTTTCTGTATCGGTATTTTATGGTGTACAACAAAGTAAATTTGTATTGTGCTGAATATCGACTGCAATTAACAAAGCAATTAACAAAGTCGGAAGTGAAAAAGTGTCTTCTTTCAGTACGGCCAAATGAACATATCTACCCACTTTGTTA
>DWUN01002884.1:0-12958 GCA_018249975.1 Passova gellias
TAATGTCCAGCCAGTCTTTTTAGGCAGCCAGTATTCTTCAAGAATTATAAAGATATAAAATATATGAACGTAACAATCGCGAATTAGAAATAAATTTGTGTACTGATTAAACCTATTCTCTGCCGAATAATGTTTCGCCTTCCTTGTTTTCAATATTCGTTCGAATTCAATTTTAAGGGATCCCAATTTACAGTTTGGCCAGCTTCGTTGAAAAGGTCGCGGATGATCAAAATGGAGCCCAGTAATTTGAATTAATGAAAACGAGACTAAATTCAACAAAAGATTACCGATGCCCGAACGACAGTCTGTCATTTTCTGAAACATTTGCCTTAAATAAATATCAATGGTTTGTGCTTAATATATGATATAACAGCGAATGGTTTTAGATACATTTTAGAAATTTATATCCTACAGTAACTGAAGTTTTGCATAGCATAGATAAAGCTAATTTTTCTTGTAGGTAAGTAAAAACTTAATTCTAACATTAAAATATGATTTTATCATTTTCATCTATAGATGACGAATGGAAAATTTTTACGAGCGTTTCAAAGGCTCTTAAAAATCCGACAAACGAGTTGGCTACTAACCGGAACTACCAATTCGCACTTGATCAGCTTGGTGAACTATGCTCCAGGCCCCCCACAAGAAACGGAGAAACCAGCGCAGCTGCAAGACAAAAACACTTGCACCCGATATAATAAAAATAACTCTATACGTAAACACTAGCGTGTAATCCGTCTGGATTTTAAAATTTTATGTGATTGAAATCGTGAGAGGGGATAGAATACTCAGTTTGAAATGCATCGGCGCCAGACTTACTGTTGTACCCAAACGTAATATATATTTAATAGACGAAGTAAAAAGCTCTTGAAGGTTACATAGTAAGAGTAGGTTACATAACAGCATTTAAGTGTTTTCTTACTACGAGTAACCAATTTTATTAGGGAATACCCACCAGCAGACTATATTACATGTAAAGATATAAACTAAGCCAGAAAAAAAATTACAAGAGACATGTAACCAAGATTAGTGAAGTAAGAAACTATAGCTACAAAATTGAATAAAAGAAAAATCAATTTTAAAAATATTATTACTAACAATATAATTTATTATCTGTATCACCACTATCGATTTTAAGTCTAATATAAAAAATGGGAATATCTCGTTTTCTAAAAAAATTGAAGAATATGGCAAGAAGTTACACCAAGATTTGTTGAATTCAAGCTCTATTTTGCGAAAAACTACTCATTTTATATATGTAAACTAGCTTACCTGGCAAACGTTGTTCTGCCATATAAATTATTTTTTATTGCTGCTCCTCTCCTAATTATCTTAGCGTAATGCTATATAGCCTATAGCCTTCCTCGATAAATAAGCTATCTAACACGGAAATAATTTTTCAAATCGGACCAATATTTCCTGAGATTAGCGCGTTCATACAATCAAACAAACTCTTCAGCTTTATATTATTAGTATAGATAACACTCTAAGTTTTGCAAGATTTCTGCAGGATGTTTTCCTTCACCGTTATAGCTAGTGATGGTTAAATGTTTCATTATAAAACACACATAACAGCTCAGTACTGTGTGCCAGGACTTAAATCCAGACTCCCCGGATTGGGAGGTTGAACAACAAACCACCAAGGCTATCATGACAGACATGTTACATAACTGACGAGTATTTCCTTCCTCTCAGGTGAACGCTCGGGACCCAACCAAGTTCCAGCACCAGGGTTTCGGCATGCTCCTCATGGAGGAGGCGGAGAGGATAGCGCGCGAGGAGCACGGCTCGGACAAGATCGCCGTTATATCGGGGGTCGGCACCAGGAACTACTACGCAAAGATCGGCTACCACCTCGAAGGGCCGTACATGGTCAAGATGCTCACGTGATCGGTAACAGCTCACGGTCAGCGTGATCACGCGTGACCGGTGATCAATAAAGGATGTTTTATTTGGAGTGTTGTTTTTTTTCTTTAATATTTTGTTTCAGTGTCAAATCAGCGCTTTGGGAAAATGTGGACCAAAGTCAGACTTATGTAAATAAAAACCTAAAGGAAAACATCTATTCTATTCATTTTAAAATGGTTACATAATATTGGTTCATTGTTGAGATATTCTTTTAAGCAAATATATGTTCCTCTGTTTCATATGTTACAAATTGGATTACAAATTTAAAAGTTGTATAAATTTTCATGGGACACTATTTTAGTTGATATATTATTATAGTAGTAACTTTGGTTATCTTTATGTATATGTGTAAGACACATCGTTCTTTTTGTATGGAAGTATATTGGCAGCTATTATGATTAATTTTCCATATATTTATGTATTACAAGCTGCGCCTCACGGTATTACCCGCGGAGCTTTAGATCCCGTGGGAGTTTCGAGATAAAATTTATCCTATTTTTTCTCGTATTAAATATAGCCTATGTTCATCAGGGATGATAATGTGCGATTCTAATGGTAAAAGAATTTTTGAAATCGGTCCAGTAGTTTCGGAGCCTATTCAATACAAACACAGTCAAATCTTTCCTCTTTATAATATTAGTATGATTAGTATAGATTGACATTGTCTATTTTGTATGGAGATGTCTAGACAGATTTGATTTGTTTTAAAACACAATATAGTTCCATAGTTAAATATATTTACATACATTATGGTATTATGTAGTACAATAAATAAGGAAGATTTCACCTGACGAATATGTTTTGTAAGTAGTGCAAAGTACATAAATTAAGGTACCTATATAATCATGTTTATGTCGAATCACATTGAAAATTATATTGTATACCTATATTTTTTATTATACAATATTTATTTTCTTTACCTAACTTATTTTTCATGTTGCCTATTTTGAATAACCTCTTCGAAAATTCAAATTAAACGGATAATGTTAAAAAAAAACTGTCTCATTCTCTATTATTACTCTAGATGTATTTACATTTATCTTTTACAATATCCTCGAAATTGTCATAAATTCGTTATCTTTTACAGACCGGACCCGCCGCTCTCGATCAATCCCACCGAGATATATCATAAGCACGTGGGCATGCTGCCCAACTACGCTGGCCACGTGCCCGGTACTGTGTTTAGGTAATTTATAGTGTACCTTCCTAGTTTTACATGCTTCATATTAGCTAAAGACGCAGTGATAGCTCAGTGGTTTGAAATTCAGCCTAGCACTCCGGTCGTCTGGGTCCGGGGGCACGCCTTTGATTTATTACGTGCTTTTTATAACAATAATTTAAATATCACTCGCTATAACGGCGAAGGAAAACATCGTGAAGAAACCTGCACACCTCAGAGATGTTATAAATTTTATGATTTTTCTGAGGTGTGAAGTCTATCAATCCGCACTTGGCTCGCGTGGTAAACTATGGCCTTAATCCCTCTCACCATGAGAGGAGACCCGGTCCAGCAGTGAAGCAACAAAAGGGTCGAAAAAAAATAGCTTCACTTGCATGTAACTTTTTCACTTCAATATAATTATGCCTGCCATGTACCGGACCATAGACACACTATCATGTGAACGATGCATTGATTGTTAAAGATTAATATCCCTTAATGCCATAGATGGTGCTGTTTTTTATGTGGTAGATAAAGGATTGAAAGAGTAGTAGATCTCTTCACAAGTTGCATTTTTTACTTTTTAGTTTAACTATAAAAGCGTGAATTACAGTTTTTTAAACTGTAATTTATTATTCAAAACAAATTATTGTATGTAACCACTGGATAGAGACAGTCTGGAACAGTTTAGCGAGACAGAGAACAGTGGCGATGACAGTCTAATAGATTCCCACAGATTCACAAACCTGTGAAGAGTATTTAAAAATTCAAATACAGAGTATAAAAAGTCAATGTTTTTCTAGATTCGGCAAGACGTACGGCAACGACACCAGAGATGCTAAGAGATGGCTGCGTGCAGATTTTATATCCTAAAAATTTTAAAAGATCTTAGAAATATGTACAAATCTTGTAGTGTGTTTCGGTCCAAATCTGACAGTTTGCTCTGATTAAAATGAAGGCATTGAAAATTTAAAAAAAAACAATTTTTGGTGTGCAGTTTTATTTTAACAATTTCTTTACATAAATTAATAATTGCAATCAGTATCACTTACATATTTATATTACAATTTTGTATTGAAATATTTTTTTTAGAAAAAAACAATATTCTGAAAAGGAATGTACGCATATATTTTACTCGGATGACTTAGATTAAAGAAATTTTTACAGAGGTTCTGTATACAGCCTACATTGCTTTATATATAAAATAAAAATGGCCTCAAAACAGCGCACTATAACTAGGCATGCCAATAATTTACTTTGGCTTGTATTAAACTGTATTATTTGTAAAAAACATTCGTGTAAGAATTCTTCAGTAAATACAAAAATAAATGAATAGCTGATAATATCACAATTATTGTACAAAAGCACGTAGGTATATTGATTGATTATTTCTTCTTAGAGTTCCATTCCTTTAGCAGTTTTTCGGCGAGTGCGAGGTTTTCGTCTTTCTGCGAATAAGGGATAAAAAATGCTTTAAAAAAATTAAAACACATAAAAAATCTGTGTTATAAAATATCTCCCGCCTTATTATCGGGTCTTAGACATTTAAAGTATACTAGTCGTCCAATAACGTCCCCTACGACACTTGCATAGCCCGAGGAGTCGCCAACGCGTTGCCGGCTGTCAAGGAGAGCTGGTTTGACGCCTTTCTTGAAGAACCCCATGTCATAGTGCTCCGGGAATACGTCGGAAGAAAGTAAGTTAGCTGGAAGCCAGTACCTTGATAAAGCAGAATCGAGCGAAGCTCTCGCCCAGCCGCTTGTGTCCCTCCGAGTAGAAGGCGGAGGGCGGGATGGCCAGTACGCCGGTCTCCTTCGCGAACTTCTTCGTGAATTTGTAATCCTTATACTTGTCGGGCTCGTCTTTTAAATCGATTTTATTTTCTGCAAGTTAACAAATTACACTTTCCCATGTATCATATAGGAATTTCTCTGTACACTTCGATCAAAACTAACTGGCGTTTCTACCTTGGGATCCATATTTAGTTCTGCAGATTTCATTTACATTCTATAAGGACATAGAGGCATAGAGACATAGGGTTGTGTCAGGCTCCAATTGCCGAAAACCCTACGGTGTTCCTTATTATGCTAGTTGTTGGAACCAGGGAACGCTTCCACATGATTTTAAGTATTCGGCAGCCCTATTTAAAACAGCACAGAATCTAAACCATTATTCCACCCACTCATATGGTTATCATCGGTAACATATATACAATACAATATTCTTAGCATATTTGATGATGGATGAAGAAGTCAAGTTCTTCATCCATCTTCATTTTTTGTTATCTTCTTCGACAATCCTCACCTAAACCGCTCCAGTCGGCGACGATGAAGTAGCCGCCTTCGGGCACGGTGGGGTTGAAGCCGTTCTCCCTCAGCACCTTGGCCAGGTAGTCCCGCTTGGAGACCAGCTCGCGCGCCAGCGAGAAGAAGTAGCAATCGGGCGTGTTGTAACGCGCCAACTCGTATTCGAAGGAACGGGCCACTGCTTCCTGGAAACCAAGCACTTTCTATCTTTCTTCCTTTTTTCTTGCTTCAGCAAGCGAGCTACGTAATAGACTGCATCTCACTCAAGTCTATTTTAAAATTAATAAGGAAAGACAATTTGTTACAATAACTACATCTACTGCTAAGCCGCATTGCAGTAGTTTTTGTGTCTAGTCACAAGTTTTTGTGATTAATCACAAGTATTTGTGTCTAGTCCCACGTTTTTGTGTCTACTCATAAATTTTTGCGTCTAATGACAAGTTTAGTGGGTTCAAAGAAATTGAAAGAATAACAATCCACATATTCTTATAGACAACAGTGGGTATCATAATTATCATAAACCTGTATTAAGTCCACTGCTGGACAGAGAAATAAAAATAGGGGAGAACCCAACGTTCTTTCCTTTACGCATCCAGAATCTTCCTGCAATTTCTCCTTTCGCAGTATGCCAGTACATATCGCCAAAAGGATATCAAAGTGAGGTTATACCTGCACGGGAGTACAGCAGGTGTACACGCAGTTCTGGTGGACGACCTGCAGGTTGCGCATGAGGTCGCGCGGCGCGTACGCCCAGCCCGTCTTCCAGCCGGTGACGGAGAACGTCTTGCCCGCCGAGCCCACGGTGATCGTGCGCTCCCACATGTCTGGCAGAGTGGCTGGGAACAAGAATTGACAGTTTTGATGGCAACCTTATGAATTGTCTTTTAATAAGGCAATTTCACAAGTGGCTATCTGCTTCTATTATAGGCAATTAGATTGGTGTGTTATGGTAATCGGACAGCTGATAAACATACATATGTATTGAAATATTTTTTATTACACTCAAACATAAATAAAATAAATGTGCTCATCAGACACGTTTGTCCTGGGTGGTAACTGAACTCACAACCTCTTGTTTTGCAGTTAGGGTGTTAAACCACTAAGCCAAGATACCAGGCTAAGATTTATAAGGCGTTCATTGTTAATGCATTTACACAAATGTGTACAGTGCAACCTTAGTATAACGACCCTCAATATAGCGATTTCGTCGATTTAACGAATTTCTCGAAAACCCCTAAAACTGCCCGTAACAGCTAATATCGTATATACCTTACCTCAGTTTAACGAATTACTTGATATTACGAATATTCACTTGGTCCCTTGCGATTTGTTATAACGAGGTTGCACCGTATTAGAATGAGTTAATTTTCGAAGCTTTTCCAGAGAGAATGCTTTTGAAACTGACGGATCTCATAAACCTGTCATAGCATCTAAGGCTACAGTAACCTGTTGCTGAGTATTTAAGCCAGGCGATCATGAGACATACCAAAAGCTCACCTATCCGTATATGCTGGTTGGGTTCATACACCATCCACTCGTACACCTCGTCCGAAAGGCACAGCACGTTGTACTTCCTGCAAAGGTTGGCGATCACCTCCAGCTCAGGTCTGGTGAACACTTTGCCCAATGGATTGTGCGGTGTGTTGAGTATCAACATCTTGGTCCGTTCAGTGAACAGCGAGGCTAGCTCCTTCTCGTCCAGCACCCAATCCGCCGAGGTCATGTTCGATGATTTTCCTTTCTGAGACAAATATTCAATCGATCAAAATCTACATGTACAATCTGGTGTAATAATAAATGATTATAACTATACTCTAATTGAATTTAAACGGCTATTGAATTGATTGAATTAATAGTTCTGTAAAATCAAAAAATGTAACCATATTTGTGCAAATAAATGTTTTTGTCTTTGTCTTTGTCTACACCCAAATTCCCAATAAGATGATTATTTATAATTGATACATTTGTCGGTCTAATAGTGTAGGTAGAGAGTGTAGAGAGCAAATGGGTTTGATAAGTCTATCAATATAGCATTGGTAGCAACCACCAGAATCATTTGGAACGAAGACATTTTACATATTAAGATAACTACGAAATTCCAGGTTTTTAATTATTAAATAAGTTACTTAATTAACTATTAAGTAAGTTACTTAATTAACTATTAAGTAAGTTACTTAATTAACTATTAAGTAAGTTACTTAATTAATTATTAAGTATTGAGGCGATGTAACAATAAAGTGACGTCATTTTTTGTCTCAAGCGTGCGTATGTGACCGACATATAGGTACAATCTATAATTTATCGCAAATGTTACGACATAGTTGCGTAGGATTAAGATAACATTGATAACCTATCTGTGGGTAATTTATTTAAGATCATAACATCAAGTGGCTTCCGCGCTTCAATGCACATCTACTTATAACATTAAAAAAGTGAATGTGCGAGCGAGATGGACGATCTTGCCTGTCATGTCAGGAGTTTGTCGCCCTCTGTCGGGGAAACAGGGAAAATCTACATACATAACATCACGCCAGTGACCAATATCTCTGTCCTTGCAAACCTGACGCGCTTCGTCTACAAATCTGTTATAGATATGAACCTTATTTTACACACTAGGGTTGCAAATTTTCAAAATTTCTTTTTTGTACTTACGAGTATATGCGCTAAAGCTAAAGAACGTATTTATATAATTTCAGATTCTAAGTTTAGCAGTTTCGGCTGTTTGTTGATCTCTGAAGCAAATCACAAACGTAACTCTTTGATATATGTATATAGACATATTATGTTTATACGAGTATACTTACTGGCTGCAAAGCAATGAATTTGGGGACACCACCAGCTGATTTGATCATGAAGTCGTAGCAATCGAAGAACGGTTCAATCACAATGACTTCATCTCCGGTATCCACATGCCCTAAAATGATTAAGATATCATTATATATCATTTATTGGCGCTGTATTTGAAAAATACAAACACGAAGAAAATATTACCACTATTTGTGTGGAAACTGCTTAATCAAATTTGATATTATTTTTTTTACCACCATTTTATTGGTCCACTGCTGGTGCGTCTCCTCTTATATGGAGAGGAATTTAGGCCATAATCTACCATGCTGGCCAAGTGCAGATCGGTAGACTTCACACACCTCAGAAAATATTATATACTTTATAACTTCACTAAGTTGTGCAGGTCAATTTGGTCAATACCCACCTAAAATTGCTGAAAACAATGCTTCATATGCACCACTAGTGACTAGGATCTCGTTAAATGGGTCAAGCTCCCTTCCAATCAACGGTGAGTACACCTTGGATAAATTCTGAACTAATCTTGGATGGCCCTGAAAAGTATAATGTTGTTATATAGCAAATACTATCATTTAGTAGATAATAGTTTGTTGTGAAAACTCAAAGTCCATCTAAACACAAACTGTTCTGAGCTTATTAATTCATACTTATAAAGAAAATTTTACCCAAACAAGCAATATTTGCCATGATTGGGAAACAAACCTACAACCCACAGGTAACCCGTCCGAAAAACCAAGATCCAAAAACCTACTCATTATAGGATGAAATATTAAAACACAATTTGTAGACAAAATACATCAGGTTTGTAAGGTCAGAGATATTTAGCAACCTGTGATTTCTGTCTGCCCCGTTACGGACCTGGTGTGATGGTATAATCATAATGATTTAAAAAGAGTGCGGGCTATGCGTTCTAGAAATCAGTAGACTTGTCTAGGTGGTTTTTGTTATTTTTTGCCTATAATTATAACTGTTTAGGCTCTGGAGATGATAACTAAGTGGCAATATGTTACGTTGATGCCTTATCCAATTTAAATCAATGAAAGGAAGGAGTATCTAATAATAGTATTAACTCACAAAGCCTCTAGTATATTGATTGAGAAGAGGATTATCGCCAGCGGCAATCTCTGACAGAGCCTTGGTGACATGTTCCGGGGCATGATAGTCGGGGAAACCTTGCCCAAGATTCACAGCTGGTTTGTAATCGGCAGCCAATTGAATGTACTCAACCCTGCAACATAAAGAATTCAGGGTACTTTCAAAGTACTGTAACTATATTACTTCACTTGTACTTGTAATGACTTGGTTTATCAAAATTTGTGTCAGTTTAAGCAATTGTTGATGTCACCAGTTTTAAATGGATATTTTGTGATTGTGCAAGTCCGTTATTTCAATGTGAACATAGCTGAATATGAATGTTATTTGTGTTACATTTTATTGTAACAATGTATAATGATAAATAAATGTATTCGGTTAATAGATTAGGAATCTAGATTATTTAATCCCACAATGCACACAATGAATATTTAATGTGTACTTAAAACTACAGATACAGATACTTAAATGTTAAAACATTGCTTACAAATTATGTAACATGTGACCTTGGTTTTTAAAACCGTTTTACTTTGCCATATTATAGGATGAATATAATCAGAGTAAAGTGAAATAGCATACAATAAGCATTAAAAACCAAGTTGAAGTGTTGATCTGTTATTTGGATAATGCATAAGGATTTCGAGCGGGAAATATTAAAGATGGATTCTAAATTTAAATATCTCACCATACACTTTTCTCCCCAGCCCCGTAACGGGTGGGAAGCTTGAATTTCTCACTCATTGTCGACGAAAACCGAACGACTTTTGAAACTGTATCTGCTTTCTGAACATCGGTTACTGATCTAACGCTACCGTAAGCCTTCACGGTCGCACACCCAATGTGTCTCCACCTAAACATTGTATGTTACTAGTATAAATACAAAGTTATGGAGACGGTATAAACTTATCTAATTGTAAACATAACCTAATGTCATTACAGCGCAGTTCAATCGCTACATTTTGTATGCTATATGACAGAAATGAAGTTGATAATAATTACAGATTCGATCGCATGTAATTAAAACATTCGGCCTCGGAAGTATGCTAACTAGTCGAAGCAGAATTATATTATCAGATGCTTTCAAATAAGAGTAGTTTTAGATTGCATGAATTTTGACAACTCACAGTATCAAATGACAGTACATATCAATGTCATTTTTTTTGTAAGGCGGATGAGATTATAGCAATTGCAATCTTGAGTTCCTTTTTTATAACGCTTTTTAGTGTGTTCCTCATAAGCGACCTAGTGCAAATTACGTAGTAAATTTCAATAAATAATTGCCGAGAGTTGTATATAGAGTTTCAGTCATAAAACCACTATAGTTTTTATTATAAATTATTTTGTACAGAAGATAAAAATTACAAACAAAGAAACTAATATTTGATGAACGAAAAATAATGTCACAAAAACAATATTATATATAATAAGTTTTCTGCGATATAGCGTTCATGATACACAATGCTTAGGAATATAAATTTAATTAGCATTTGATTGTTGGCCAAAATGTCTTTTTGATTGAAAAAATAATGTCTTTACTGTAAAGAATAGAATTATTTATTTCATATCTTTGCTTAACCCATTGCGTAAAGGTATGACGTTTAACAATATATCTTATACTTAATACATATTTTATAATATTGTCCAAAAATTATTTCACATCCACGGTATTGCATACATGTTTTAAATGAGATGATTAGAAGCATTCGAGTCACGTATTCCATTTCTCTAAGAGCGTAGAAACATACATATTTACAGCTTTCCTCTTTCGCGTCCGTAGTTTATTTTATTAAGTAATAAATCTGTTAAGGTTTTTAATCTAAACTTTCATCAAACAATTTTATAGCTCTTTTTATTACCTTTGTAATCCGATATACCTAAGCAGTAAGTTTTATCTTATTTTTTCTACAAAGCCCGTTGCGAAATGTGAGATTATAATTTTTATTTACATTTGAAGAAATCAGTTACATAACTATTATTAATGACACAAATAAATCATAAGCTATTATAAATCATAATTGAATAAAAATATCGAATGAACGATGTTAGTTTCTATCCAGTGATTCCATGTACGTAACTATGATGTGAAGTGACCTATAAACCCAAAATCGGCAAATCAATCACCTCTATTTACTCCCCTAACGTAAAGGAATAATAAGTTAAACTTCATTAGTCGTTGAGCCGGATATTAATATGTTTACTTTTACATGTTGCACAGATGCATAATATTTTAACTTTTTTTCACAGAAGTACTTAGAAACGAAACTTTTCCACCAACTACGGTCATGACAAATCCCTTTGATCTCATAATTAAATTATTAAAGGTACCTACTTTTTTTGAATTCTGTTAGAACGATCAGCGTTTTATAATTATAATGTCCCAATATAGTATCACCCTGTTCAACGGCTGACGCAAACAGACTTTGATATTAAGGATATCGTGTAACAAGTTGAAACGAAATTACGTATTGTTGGGAAACATTTATGATATTAACAAATTTCCGTGAGCGATCCCCTGCTAATGACGCACGAGGAGAAAAGTTTCGTTCAATTCAATCGGAACCGAAACAAAGTTGGCGGGAAAATTAAAGCGCGGCCCGTCGGCTCGTACATTTGTTACGTTCCTTTGTGTATCATTACATAGTATAAAACAAAGTCGCTTTCTTTGTCATTGTCTGTCATGTCCCCTTGTTCCGTTAAATCTTTAAAACTACGCTTCGGATTTTGATGCGGTTTTTTTAATGAATATAGTAATTCAAGAGGAAGGTTTGTATGTATAATATATAGTAGAGAAATACTGTTATAATTTATATGGCAGAAGAACGTTTTCCGGGTCAGCTAGTATACATATATAATTATATATAAGTGGTCCGTAAGCGAGTAACAAACATTCGCTGATTGTCAGAGACGAAACAATTATTTCACTATTGGATCGAGCCTCCTTTCACGAGAGGTAACGGCCGGTCTACCACGCTGGCCCAGTGCGAGGCTGGCCGGGTGCGAGGGGCGTGCTATACACAAACTCATAAAATATAGAAACTAAAGTATAGGGTGTGTTCGTGAAGTTTTGTTCATTGTTATAGTTAGTGCTATTTAATTTTATATGGTACTAAACTGCAATTCAGATTTGGATTAGTAGGTAATATGCTAGCACTGAATTTAGCGTGACTTGAAATTTCTCTATCTTTATTCTGTGCATACTCGTATGTTTCATTTACTGCAAATAATCGAATACTACTTTTCAATTAATATTAAAGGTTGTATTTAAATGAATGCACCTCGTAGATGGGACGGCGAGGCGCGCATGGCCCTCCGTGTCTGGTCAATGGAAAGGCTGCTAAAGATATATTGTTATAATAACTTATTACCCGCTCCCTGTGTTAATCAATGTACCGCCGGGTGTCTCAGGCTCCATTTACAGAAATACACGCAACTATACAATGTTTCCGTAATTAAATAGAGATACTTATTTTGTTAACTTCTCTTCATGCTGCTGACAAACCAACTTTAATATCAACAATCAGTTAATGTCAATTATAATCTACTTAGAAATGCTTCCACAATTTAAAATTAGCGAAAACAAGAGGAGGCCTCATACAATACAATATATTACGAACGTCCTTTATTAGGTATAGGTATATCACTAGCTGACCTGGCAAACGTTGTTCTGCCATATAAATTATTTTTTATT
>DWUN01002885.1:0-12957 GCA_018249975.1 Passova gellias
AGTTTTCCGCTTACCAACACATTTTGCGAATCACTTTTATATTATAGATTACATTATATTATATATATAATGTAATAAGTTCGTAATGTCTATTTTGCTTTTACAAAATACCTGTTTTTCCAATATTTTTAAAAAAGGTGCTGCCTTATTCATACAAATTGGTACCTTTTTAGTTATTCCAAGAACACATGTATGAATGAAGAAATATGGTTTAATATTCTGTTAATAATTTCAAATGCAGCTGCTAAGTTTTGTCTTTTCAGTACATTTACAAAAGTAAGACAACGTGGCACAGTCGGGCCCTGCCGCCGCCGCTCACCAGCGCCGTCAGCTCTTCAAAGTTTTGCGAGCCGAGCTGTTTTACGTTACTGTTCTAGGATAGCTCGACGATAATTGGCGTTCTTGCGAACCGATAGAGCTTTGTTTTGTGCAAATATTTGAGCTTACGTTTCTACCTACATTTGTTTTAACTATCTCATATATCTCAAGATCTCAATAATTTGGCCCCGTTTTATCAACTTACCTGATAATAACTGAAACTGACGTCTTAACGTGCTTGTGAAGCACGGATAAGCCCGCCTAACCTACCACTACCTGCAACCATCCGTCTTATATTAGAAATATGTGTAATATATCAATCCCTGCACAAATAATACAAAACAGTAAATAACATGATGCACTCATAAGGCTTCGTTTCCTACGAACCCTAGTGCAACTCAGTTCGAAATTTAATAGTGTTGTGTCGATATATGAAACATGAGCTTCCGAAGTTACCTCCCAAACTTATGCGCTGAACTTGCGCCCAACTTAAGAACTCCGGCCATTTCCTAATTGCCTGTCAAATGTTGTTACCTGCACCGGGAAGTTTTTGATAACTCACTATGTAGAAACATTTTCGGGTAGGAACATAGGTGGTAAACAATACACCTGTACCTGATTTTTTTATACAAGTTTTTGTTAACAACATTTGGAATAACACGCATTCGTTCTTTTGAACTATAAATTTTATAATAATCTGTATAACATATGCAGCATCTACGAATAGTCCGTAATGACACTTAAATCATCAGAAATAAGAGCAGTATATTTAATGCGTATCCCGCTTGAAACTCTTTCTTACTCCTTAAGAAGGTCGACCCTTCCACCCCCCCTACGCGTGTCTCTCGCGAGGACAGCTTCGTTCGAGCTAAACCCTACCATGAATGCATTTTTAAGTTCAGACTTATTCCGGTAATCGCCACAAAAAGTGTTTTAATGTCAGTTCAAACAATATTATAATCCGAACGTCCGTCTGTCGCGTGTGACAAGGGTTCAACCTCACTGCGCTCCACTTTATGAATTAATAGTTCTACTTTTCCCCTCATTTGCAAATATTTTATATACAATACAATCCTAGTAATTACATTTTAAATAGTTACATGTATGGCAAAATTTTCAATTTATTTTAAATTTTTCTGTTTATCATTCAAAGGGAAAAATACAATTTTGCTATTTTGCATTTTACGCTCAACAGCTTTAAGTCGGAATTTAAAAATGTCAGACGACCTTTAGTCCGCAATTTGCGAATTAAACAAAATACAGTTTTTTTAGCTATCCTTTGAGTTTTATTACGAAATGCTGGAACTCAATTGCGGGGAAATTTAATGGTCGATGCAAACTGCACAAAAGTCGGTCTTTTAGCAGCTTATTTTCAGTTTGACAAAAAATTTAAAGAAGTGCAGGCAGAGGGCTGCATTGTTGCAGTGATTGCGACACTTTATGAAAGTTATATTGCGTACTACTGCATTATGCAAGTGGGTCATGAATGATCCTAGTGGGATTATCTTTAAACTAACAGATTCACAGAAAACATACATTGCGTTATTATCACTGTATTGGATTATCTTTAATAGTTGTAGTCCAACGCCATTTAGTTCACTCATCTTACCCCTCGCTTAGAGCACGCCATCAAAAAACTCGCGATATTATAATCCGCTTGTCCGTCTGTTGACACGGGTCCGACGCGCAGCTGTACTCGCCGTTGTTTATTAATAATTCACTCTCGTATCTTTGTAGAAATATACCGGTTACCCCAGAGTTCAACCTGCGCCTTATTAAAAGGCTGGACGAAAATAGCCTTTTATACAGATAACAATAAAACTTTGCGAGCTTCATTGTAATGAAATGTAACAAAGTAGACAGCAGTCACATGAACATCTGCATCCAACCTTCAATGGGACTGTAGAAATGGGGTTGTTAGTGAGAACTAGTTGAGCTAGTAGACGGTGTAAGAATGTTAGTCGATTAGCGCTCGTTGGATTCCGGAAATAGCCCGAATAGTAATATTATTTAGTTAGTACATGTGATTTTGCGTGCAGTTAGTATTAGTTAGTATCTGTGTCATTCGGCGTTGGTTAACGATGCGTTTTGAGGACTGAGAGCTCCGTGTCCAATGCACACATGCACGCATATACGTCCCTCAAAGCGAAAGACAAATTGCATCAATTACCCAGAGGTAATTAATACAAATTGTGTTTGGTTCGCGGTACAATTAATGTTCTACAAAAATAGCCTTAACATCGCGCATAAATAGTAATATAACTATTATCTCGCGATGTCCATTACGTCCACGATATTCAAGTCATGCTGTCAGCGCGGCTCGGTGGTGTCCTTCGTATTTCTGTTCCTGCAACTTACAAATCATCTTTATAAATGGTGACTTTTCAGTCTGGGGATTCCATTTAATCGCACGGCAATTAAATTTCAGCACTCCTTTCAGTGCAGAGTCAAAGGCGTTTTGCAAATTGGTATCTGATTACGGCACCCCGGAGTTTCAAATTATTTCCGTTTTTAAAATACACTTACCTAAGAATATTATATTAAAGAGTAGCTGACATTCAAAGGGTGCGGCGCGAAGCCGCTCCGCAAACTTGGCGTTTGACATTTTATCTTCATATTTGGAAGGTAAGCAATAAATTGGATTTATTTCAAATTAGTGTTTAAATATGGGAATAAAAATATATTTATCTATCTACATAGCCGCTAAGACTGCGATTGAAAAAATAAAATCCATCAATAAATAAAAAATGTTATAGGAAACCATTTTTAAATGAATTTAAGAAGAATTTACGTTGCGGGAGAAAGAAACTAATTGTAGGAAGTACAATAAAGGGAGTTCCTTAAATAATAGGTATTATAAATAAAGAACATCATAAAAATTTGCCAGTAGCGATAAGCCATTTGAAGGTTGATCGCGCCTCATGTTGCTTTACCCGGCACCGGTTTCGATACGTCATCTCAATAAGCGTCTCAATATTACATTCGTATTTCAAAACTGATTCCGACCAGCCGCTGTAATTATTCCATGCGGCTGCTAGCTAATACTGCTACCGATAATAATGATATCTTGAGACAAATTCACACGAGGCCATCACATCCCAGATAAGGAAGAGCTTGTGTTATGGTAACAGGTAAAGTTGATAAACCACATATGAAAATACCTAAATATTTATGTATATATTTTTGCAGACGCAGACCGTGCACTATTAAGCATTATTGCCAATTAATGGCATATTACTAAGCGGAATTGTATATGACATTGAATGTGAATTGAATGAGTGCAAAGAAGTTTCCAAAATGTATCAGTATGGAAGCATAGAGGGAAAAATGTTTTCTTAGACGTTAATAAATTCAGACCGGAAGCAGCTGGCAAGCGTTCGGGTAGAACTCAACGTACCTACAAATTCTACTAATGCTACTACTATACTACATGACCCGGCACCTGACGGTGAAAGCAGTAGGCCCCGAGTGCTAAATATCTCTATTGTTACAGATCTGACGTGCTCATTCTACATTAATCACTCTTCATAGATATTTACTTCGTACCTTGGCCGCAGTACCAAAGTCTTCGTCTTCCTCAATATCTACATCCATCAACGACTAATGTTAGTAAAAAAGAAATATAATGAAAGTATCAATTTTAAGAGGCAACGTTATATTGGTGTGTATCAAATTGCAACAATTAACAGTTGCTTAAGAAAACGTAAATGGAGAGGTCGTAGAGGTCCAAGTTTTATGAGGATTATTTACATCAAACGTAGATATTTCCGTATCTCGGCCGCTCGCAGTATTACCGTGACGTCGGTTGCTGACGAGGGTAAATCCTCTTTCTTCATATTTTTACTAATATCGCAAAATAGTAATGCCTCAGGTTTTTCTTTCTTTGACCTTGATACAAGTGTAACAATGATAAGGCAGAAAGAAGACGAAACACGATTAATTGTTTCCCAAATTCCCTAACATTTAAACCACACACTAGACCTGACGTAAGGTAACGTTCCAATCTAGAAATTAGAACAATATTTTAATAAAATTAGGTCTTTATAACCATATCCAGATAATCATCGCAGTTACTCTTACATCATCTACTAGACCTTTGTCCACATTTTAAAGCTAAGGACGGCAATTGTGTAGTGAATATACTGTTTTAATTCTAATCCAAATCTTATGTTTGTTCCTATTTGGGTTGTTCGTGGTTATTATCGTGACGTCGGCCGCTTGACGAAGGTAAATCCCTTTTCTTCATATTCTCACGCACGTTTCAACTTACTCAAAATATGAAGAGAGACATACGTTTCGCACTAAAAACGATGATTAGATAATATAGAGGAATTTATCACGGAATTTTGTTTCATGATCATTTTGTTCTGTAAAATAGGTATTCAATATAAATATTTAATGCAAACTTTATTACAACTCTGTCACCAAAATATTCAATGGCATGCCATTAAATATACCGAATTACGTTGGATACAAACTGAAGTAAGGGAATTTATTTTTAATAATTATCAAGAGTTTTACCTTAAAAGGTATGTACGAGTAGATGTTATAAGTATATAAATTTATATATTTTCTTTTCATAGTGTCGCCGCCGTGTCACTTGTCTCCTAGCTTCATATTATAGTCTACCACGCTGGCCAAATTCAGATGGGAAATTCATACGTCTCAGAGAACAATATATGCAGAACTCTAAGGTATGCAGGTTTCTTTATAACGTTTTTCTTCACTGTTACAGTTACGGATATTTAATCTTTAAAATGCATAATTATGTCGAGGTACGTACCACGATTTGATATTCAAGCCACTAAGGCTATCACTGTTTAAGGTTAAATGTTTTTATTGAAATGTATAAATCCAATTTCAAATACTTATAGAAAGGTCAATAAAAATTCACATGTTACTATTTTTGAGCTTAATCGAGAGGCGTTTTATCGGTTGTCTCTGTATGTATGTTTATAGCAGTTATTACGAGGCGTCGCTGCGCATTTGCTCGGACGAGGGTAAATCTTCGCTTCATATTCCCTGCGTTCACTCTTCTTATGACCGTCCACTCAATGTCACGTAAGCTTTGAACAGAAGTAACAACGTTGACAAGAGAAAATGCTGTCAATTATCTGACTCATCGTAAAAGCCACAATCCTATGTAATCATCCCATTTTAGTTACATTTGGAAACATGTTTTTTCATAGGACGATGGTTGCAATTCTCTTTTGTGTCCCACTTGTGGCTACGATTCCTTCCTGCGACCACGGGAGGCTTGGAGATACTCCACCAGTGTTTCATTGCGAATTGGTAGAAATTTAGTCTGGACTATAAACAACAAAAACTCAAAACGTTGGTATTTAGGCGATTAAATAAAGTTGCCATAATTGCGGACTGCAATTCACCGGAACTATTTATTTAACCTTTTGTTTTATTTATTCCAAACCCGATTTTTACACAGGGCCAAGCGGCCACATTTTTCTTTACGCGATTCTGTTGTAGTAATTGTAGTCGTTGGAGTTGGAGTTGTAGTTGTTGTAGTGGTAGTAGTAGTAGTAGTAGTAGTAGTAGTAGTAGTAGCAGTAGTAGTAGTAGTAGCAGTAGTAGTAGTATATAGAGATTCATCTACATATGAAACATACCCTGTGCTAACTGTTGACGTACTGCCTAACAAATCAGGCGCTTTGGGTTGGTTTAAGCATACCATTCGAACTCTTCCCCTGAGATTTATGAATTTACAGACATCATTATTGAAATCGTCAGCATCCTCTTTTGTAGTACCGTCACCTCGGTGTTCGTGGGTATGTGCATGTTTATTGAAGTCCGAGAGTCTGATAATCGGCCGGCGTATCAATGTGCACGCTACGGTCGTCGCAGCCAATGCAGTTAGTAGTGTTATTGCGAAAGGATTTGCGAGCATTACGAATTCATATACAATCGCCCTCTCTCTTTGACCACGCTTGGATTGTTCAGAATTTAGTACGATTCCTGCGGTCACGGTAATAGCAAATTTCAACAATATCACAGTGCGCCATTACAGTGTTTTGGGTTACGCTATGAATTTCATTACGCGTTCATTCGTTGTTTCCTGATGGGTGCATAAAATCTTTATTTTAAAACATGTCGAGAGTTCGTAGTGCTTGTAAATGTGCTCTAAATTAGTGTTATCGTCCCAAATGAAGAAGACTTGAGAAAATAAACTTTTTTTTTACTGTTTACGTTTCACACTTTACCAAAAATAGCAGTTTACAGTTATGTGGAGCTGTTTGGAAGGGAAAAATTCAAAGTATTTAGCCCAGAATGTAACAGTAAATTGGTGTTGATCTATTTCAAAATTGCCAAAGCTTTGAATGTATCCATATTTGTACAGATAAACTTTTTGTCTCTGTCTGTGTCTTTGCAGAAAAATAATGTAACCATAGTGTGTAATAACCATAGTGTAGTATGAAGACTGGATCAGCGATATCAATATTAGAACTACTGTCAAATAACTCTAGTACTTGAAACTGTACCTTAGTATGTACCTGTAACTTAGTACTGCAAACCATTACCATAAAATGTTTACCGTTGTTTTTAATTCCATTTGCTGCAACATTTCCGCCAATACCGGATATTGGATGACAGTTTTGTTTGCGGTTGCTGTTCGGAAATATCGCGCTAGCTAAATGTATGCTGAGGTATAATTACGAAGGTGTTTATATTTTTCGAGGATATGAAACTTGCCGCTGATGTATAAACAGACAACTGCATCTCAACGGAAACCGCGCTAAGTCCTGCGGTTCCTCATAGACGATAAGGGTTATTGCGAGAACGCACGACAACTGTTCTGTGTATTTAATAAACATTAATAAAGGCACCAGTCAATCATTTAAGTCTTCAGACATTTTTACGTTATCTTTTTGCTTTGCCCATAACTACTATGGTGAGCGAGGGTGAGTATTGGAATGAGCCGTGGTAGGACCGACTGACTGAATGAGTCCACGAGTGAGCTAGCGAAAGACTGAATAAGTGACTCGGCGAGGGAATGAACGTGTAAATGAGTGAAAGATTAGAAAATCTAATACAAGCTAGCTTTATTTACAATATTTTCAAAAGTGTGTGAAGTGTGATGATCCTGTACTTGGCTAACATCGCAGACTGTGACTTTGAGTCTCCCCATTCTGAGATTTAACCCGTGGACAGGAATGAAATTGTGAAAGAGATAAACGAGTGAGAGAAACGGTGAACGACTTTGTCTTTGTGTTAATGAAATTGTATTCATATTTATTACATTTAAAACGTTCAATAGGAATAAAACAAAGTACAAAAGCCGACAAAAATTTCCTAGTAGAACAAGCGGAATACTTTTTACACGCGGCCAAGTTTAACTGGCAAACATGTCGGGTGAAATTTTAAACCGACTTGTTACGTCTGCGCGCACTAATTAACCGCCGAGGGCCACAATGCTAGAGCCGGCTAAAGACCGCTCGTGGAATTTAAAAATAAAGCTTATTTTTTATATCTCCGGTCAAATAAGGTCATTGGAATATGTGTCGAGATGTCACGCCCCGTATATTTCTGTGCGGTGGCGGCGTGCGGGCGCTAAGTGCGGCGGCCTGCGACCGACGTGTAACACGAAATTAAATTTACACTTGAGCTTTTAATCGTGACGGTTACAATATATTTAAATTATTAATTCCTGTTAAAAATTTGTCAAAGCGTCGGGAAATTGCAATTCGACCCCAACATTAAAATTGACTTTAAAGATTTTTCCTCGTTTTTGCTTTATTTTACGTAGTGCCTACAGATCGTTAAGGTTTTTTCAAAGAGTTTGATTGGAAGGCTGCAAAGACTAGACCAAATGAGCCAATTACCAATTTATTCATCAATCCGTTAATGAAGCCGCTTATTGGACTGTCTGTTGCGTCTATGGCGTCCATGTGGCCACAGGCTCGTGGTTGCTTGTACGGTATTTATATACCTAAATATACCGTGGCCCATTGCACTAGTAATAAACCTGCATTGTATCAAATATTACGTATTTCACTAAGGTGTTAATTAAATTGATGTCGGTTTGCCGCTCAAACGTATTTGCGGTGCGTTTGAGTTACAATATGTTAAATATACTTATATGAACGTTACATTATTTTTGCAGTATTCCAGTTACTGCCGCTTTTTAATTAAAAATGTATATGAGTATACCTCTTGTCCCAGTGTTTGTGATCGATGGACCAGAATTACTGAACCGATCCTCATGAAAATCCGCACATGTGTGTATGTTAGTCCAACTCGAGAGACAGGATAGTTTTTATCTCCATTGGAGATTTCAATTTTTTTATTGCAAAGTCATTTTTTTATAGGATTACGTTTAGTCGGAGAAACAATGTGCTACGCGATTTTTACGTATTAAGTTTCAGTAGGTTTAAGGTTTAAGGCGAGCATTATTGAATCTTAAAACCGCACGTAACTTCCTTAAGTTACAGGTGCGTTGCGGGATTCGAATCCAAAACTCCACAGGGAAGGCTGAAAGTTAAGCCACTACGCTGCTTATTAGATATTAACCAATAAACCGGTGGCCACTTTTCGAATTCACCGATTGCTCAAAAACCGTTAACATTTCCGTCAGAGCGCGGGCAAAATTGCCCGGTTTACAACTAACAGATTGAATATTCATTGTTCCCGCAAACAATAAACGGCAGCCGGACTAGCGAGCGTGTGCCCTCGCGGTTTCAATTTTATAAAACATCAATTGAACAGTCAGTTGTCCTTCGCGGCCGGTACTGGACCACGGCTCTGGAACTTAACAACAACGATGATGTTGACATGACGCGGCGCGGCTTGCAGTGTCCCACATGTTAATACGTAACTTATAAATCTAGATCTGTTAATAAAAACCACATTTACAAAGCGATAGTAATATTATCAAGCAAAAGTGCGACATGTAATTACACGGATGATCCACTGAAGATAACACGCAGCGCCTATTGGGTTGTACTAACTATTGGGTTACATCAATTCGTTGTTATAACAATGCTATTTTAATTTACTTAACATTTGAATAATTCAATTTATCACCAATTCTTGATTCATCAATGTTTATTTGTAACTTTCCCTAACGAGGTGGAGCGTGGATTCTCCGTCGCCGTATTCCGATGCTGCTAAAAAGAAATACTGTCTGGTACTGTTAAACGAGTATGCAAATTAAATAGCATATTCTATCACAATTTGAACGTGTTATCTCATTCAATATCACTCGTGATAGTGCGATTTTGATCCGTCAAATGTGTACGCGGCGCTTCAGTGCGAGAGGGGAGGGGGCCGGGGGGAGGGCGAGGGGGGGGGCAATTGACTCGCTCGCGAGTTGCAATAAAACTTGCCTCCAATGTGTCTGTGGGGTAAGTTAGGAGAGCAAAGAGAGAAATTTAGTTATACATACATAGGGGCGATTTAGAATTGGTACATACACAAAAAAGCATCGATAGCCTAGTGCTTTCGATTTCAATATTTTATACCGTGGGTCTGGGTTCAAATAACAACCCTCATGTTCGACTTTCTACAATGACGTACGTCTTATTAATTACAAATCAAAGTGAGGCAGACGAGGAGACACGTTAATAATTATCGTGGATTTGAATCCCACCCAGGACTAATATTTAGGTATACTGTAGGATCAGACGGCGTGTGAAGGTATCTCGAGATATTATGATGACTGTTTTTAATATTTACATTCGTTGTAGACTTAGACGTAGGTTCCGAACCATGAAAGGAAAAAACGGAACCCTTATAGGATCACTTTGTTGTCAGTCCGTCTGTCAAGACCCTTTTTCTCAGGAACGCGTGGAGGTATTAAGGTGAAATTTATATCAAATACTCAAGTCAATCAAGCCACCGCAGTTAAAAGATACACCCGTTTATGCAAATTTTCGACACTCGCAAGGGAATCAAAACCTACAGGGTACTTCCCGTGAACTCAGGATCGTGAAATTTGGTATGAAGCAACGTCTTATAGTACAGATAAAGGAAAAATTCCGAAAACTGTAAATTTTTAGTAACATCATATAATGAAAATATTTTTAATAATTTTAAAATTACTAACCCTGTTCTCATGAACGCGTAGAGGTATTAAATTGAAATTTGTATCAAATATTCAGGTCTATAATACCTTTACGAATATATACATACCTACAGCTTTGTACGGAACCCTCGGTGCGCGAGTCCGACTCGCACTTGGCCGGTTTTTTTCCCATGTTCTCTACTCATCCTTGTTTAGGTTAGTTTGTTGATCGTTCTAAACTCAAGGTGTCTGTCGGATGTGAATGCTGTAGTTGTCAATCCCGCCCGCTGTGTTTCTACACTCGGCCCGCTCGCCGCGTTGAACTCGGCGCGGCCCAACTCCGCGAGCTCGCGAGGCACGCCTCCCTAATTGGGTAAATATACAGACGTCGCCACCGCGGGCTCACATGTTCTCGCACACGTTCGGAAATGCAACTACGTCGGAACCGCCGGATACGATTGAAGCAGTTCAGATCGCTAAAATCAACTACAACTACATTCTGTTTAAGCTTCCCTTGATTCTATGTTGTAATGAGTCACTGATATCCAAATACTCGTGTTGAGACCCATTTCTAAGGATGGATCTTATCAGCTGTTAGCAGCCCGGAGGTTATTCCAACACGATAATCCAGTGTGGATTGGTGGTTGGCTGCAATCATAATATTACAAGCTCATACGACATTCATGAAATAGTGAGTAATAGAATAGGTATGATTTATTTATTAGATAGTTCATACTTATATTATAAAAGCGAAAGTAACTCTGTCTGTCTGTGCCGACATAACGGTCAAACAGCTGAACCGATTGTGATGAAATTTAACATAGATATACTTGAGAGTCTCGGAATTAACATAGGCTACTTTTTTCCCCAGTTTCTTTTTAGTTTTTTATTGTTTTACGTAAATTTCGCCGAAAATGGGCTTCCTGAACGCTTACATGGCGTGCGCTGACTCAACCCTATGAGATTCATAAAAACAATGTTCTACAAAAACATAAAAAAACCTATAAAAAGTTCCAGATGGTATATGTTTATCTCTTAAGATTGAGCACAGTAACCAGTTTCATATATGTATTTAATTTAAATTTAAATTTATCGGGTTATTGTTAACGTATTTTCTCTAATTTGGTATTAATTCTTATCAAAATAAATATAATACTCACCTTTGGCATTTTATTTAGATTGAAACTGTAGTTCACAGTGCGTCATTATGATAAATACTTTGGGAGATATCATACATTTAAAACTACAGGTGAGCGGTGGACGGGCCGCGAGGTGTGCTGGGGCGGCTTGGTTACAGAATGACCGACCTGAACGGGCAGGCGACGTTGACGGTTGTGTCAATTTTCATACATCCGTTATACTCATATTTAATAGCATATTACTATGTCTTATGATTAATTGTATATCTTCGCAGCAAGAGGAGGCTGTGGAGCAACATATAGCCTACATTTTCTCCTAGAATTCGCGCGGGGTCGTTAGTTACACGGGAAAAACTTTGTGACAAATTAATTTTCATGTGGACGAAGCCGCGGGTAAAGCTAGTATTACATAAATTTACATAGTTACAATTATTCAGAAATCCATTATCGTTATATCGTGAAATTTTAGGAACAGCTGTGGCGAAATTTCATGCTACAGAAGGCATCTTCTGTTGTACTATCCCTCACTCTTACTTAGTCTACGCCGCACATTTGAGTAGTGATAGCATTTTGGCGCCGGCCCGTCATAGCCCCAGCGCCGTCATTGTCCGTTAATCTGTCTGTCCGTGTAACATGGGTAGCGGCTGCTATGAAATTGCCTATTTTTTCCGCGACAATACACCGCCAGTATTTCGTCTTATTATTTACGATAGCAGTTGCTACTTGTAGTCGAGAGGAATGGATCTGAAAATTTATGATACCTACGTTATTGCTACCTATACAATATTCAATACAATTTACAGAAAAATATGAAACTAACCATTTTTCATCCATATTATATTTTACGATGGTTTTGCGGTTTGGCCGTCAGATTATTAATTTCCTTTCTTATTTATACAATAGCGTACTAGGCACCTTTACTCGTATGTACTGCAACCCATTCCGTGCTCCACGCCTATCATGGATGTCCCTCGAGTGCAGGGACTTGGGACATTCTCCAATATCCTTAGTAGGAAAATTAATAGCTGTTTACATTGTAAAATCCCAATATTAACAGTACGGCGCACCTTCGCCAACAGCCGTTCCGTCGCATATATTTTCGCGTTGCGTCCCCTGTAATCAATATTTATTGTTATTGGGCGCTCGGACATTATCTAAAAGAGCGGAACGCTACCAGCGTATCACAATACGCACGACGATACGACACACATTATAATACGCGATATTATACGTGTTTCGTTTATTTACCGCATATTTGTTTTTTTGCATTATCTTGGTGTTGTTCATTATAGCGTTTGTTTCGTTCATATTTTTAAATATCTTTCGATTCAGTCGTCAACGAGGCGCGAGAATTTAATGCGTGTGTTATGTTAACCGGACAGTTGATAATATACGTATAATATATTCATAGTATTTAATACGTATTATAGATATATTCAGTACATCAATATAGAATAAACAAAGTACGCATCAAACACTTATTTG
>DWUN01002886.1:0-12957 GCA_018249975.1 Passova gellias
TTGTATGTATAATATATAGTAGAGAAATACTGTTATAATTTATATGGCAGAACAACGTTTGCCGGGTCAACTAGTATACTATGTAATACAGTCGATTGATTAATCCATCGAAAATGTAATTTTTGATCGTTACCTTGCCTACAGATATCTATGTCGTTATACCATTTTTGACATGGTTGTTGATATTGTATAAATAAGAATTTTGTTTTAAGTGTTATTATATTTCGATAGATACAAATTTTGTTGACTTGCCTCAATTTCGAGTTTAGCAAACGAACGAATAGATTTTACTTGAATGTATCTATCAAATATATCGAAATAATATCGAAGTATATATCGATATTATAGTATATTTTTAGCTCCACAGACTTGCCGTCTGTGCCTTTTTTAATTTTAACGGTTTTAGAAATTTTAAACTTTGTTTTCTCCTGTCTCCACTCATCTTCGTTTCTCACTCAGTGGAGGGCTGTACCTTATCTTTTTATATTAACCTAAACGTGCTATAATTGGGTAATACGCTAACTCAAAATTTCAACCGAAAAAGCGAAGCGGGCGATCGCGGTAAATTTTTTCACATTTCTCGAAAGCGATACGGGACGACGCATAAAACACGACGCCGTGGTCCCCTTACTGGTTTCCAAGAACCCCCCTCCGCCCCCCCCCCCTCCGAACCCCCACCCCGCCGCCATCGCACGGCACCTTTGCGCGACGTCAGCGAGGCGACGTCTCGCTGTTGTTTTTTCGCGAATAAGCGGCGGCGCAACGTCAAGCGCATTGTTGGGCTCACTCCTTTTTTCGGCTGTGTTCGTTAGCGGTTAAGGTTTTGTTGCGCGTTTTGCGCGGAATGTGTGTGTCGTCGTCGGTCGGCGCGTTGCGTGCGCCGGCGATTGTTGCGATTTTTTCGGTTCGATTTCGGCTTTTACGTTTTCGTTCGCCTACTTATGATATTATACGGCCAGTACGATGAATACTGATGTTTTTGTACTGTGATTGATGAAACCCTTTTTTTTTTAGGTTACTCAATGAGCTGTCAATGTCCTCGTGATATATCGTTCGTCAGCAACTAGGTACTTCGTAATTAAAAGCAGTTATACTAAATACTGGGAATTGAGCATACAACGTTCGTTAAGTGCTGTTTTATGGCTATAGGAAATGTCACATAAAAAATATTTATCTACGAAGCTTTGTTACAATGATTGCTTGCCTGTCCCTTGTATATTTAAACTCGCAAAATGCTTTGCTTAGGTCGTTTTCAAAAGAGATTTAGATTGTTAACCGCTACTTCTTAATTGTTCTTAAAGATCTGTTCAAATCACTTTGGCTATGAGTTGGTACAGTAATTAGTCATGTTTAATGTCGTCAGGCGGTATTAGTCCACTGCCGGGCATATGATCCCACTGATAAGCGCCTTCGTGACCTGTCCTTGGCATGTCGCATACCGGTCTCTACCTGAACTGATACCTATAATAATAAAGGACATCCTCGCATATAATATTCTGATCGCAAACTGTCCAGAGCCCGTGGTCACGAAACAGGTGATAAACATACGTAAATACACACTATATAACGCTTAGATAGATATTTAGGTGCTCATCGTACAAACGCTTGTCCCGGGTTGGAATCGAACCCGCGACCTCCGGTTTTGTAGTCAGGGTCTCTTAGTACGTCACACCGGGACAGCGTAACCTTCGAATGTACTCACTAAGAGGGGCTTACTAAGAGCTTGCAGCAAAATGTAGGCGCTTATTACAAAATATAACCCGTGGACCCCATAAAAAGCTCGAACAATGAAACCAATATTAAGAGGGCCAATGAGAAACGAACCCGGTCTTAAATCGCGTGAATACTTATGAATTTTTGCATTTTTTTTTTAAATACGCCATAACTCTTTTTCGTTCTAAAACGTAAAAACTGATTTGTACGTTACCTTGAGTTATTGTCTTTTGTTGTTCGCGGCTGCTACCATTGTCTCTCGATGTCGATCTCGATCTTGTATTCATTATCATAACATAACATTATCATAACTTCATCGACGATATTCAATAGTTTAAAATGAGTTACAATGTTTGTAATACAATTCATTTGATTCTCAATTGCATTTATGAGGTGAAATTGAAATTAATTAAAATATAATAATTTAACATCGAGAATTGTTGTTTAACATTTAGAATTGTTATTTAACACCGAGAATTGTTGTTTAACATCTAAAATTGTTGTTTAACATCGAGGATTGTTGTTTAACATCTAGAATTATTGTTTAACATCGAGAATTGTAGTTTAACATCGAGAATAGTTGTTTAACATCGAGAAGTGTTGCTTAACACTGAGTTTTCGTAGTAGAACGGTTGCCTAAAAGCACATTGTCTGCTTACATCTGACAGGCAAACCACAAAAAGCCTAAAGAATTTATTTTCCTTTAATATTATATTGTTCCTTAAATGACTGGTTCTTGTAACTCGTAAACTGTCGGATGTGACGACGCAAGTAACAGGCTGCAGCGGTTTCTTACAGAGACATAGACAAAGACTATGTAACTTTGAGGCATAGACAATATCTAGTTCTGGGGTAATAATAACATCTTAGGACATACACGGCTATCTGATCTTAAACTAGACAAAACCTGTACTATGATGACCGGACAGTTGATAAACTACTTTTAAACGTATTACACAACCATTACGTATTATATTTATTATTTATTAACATTAACAGATGTGCTCATCGCAGAAATGTTTATCCTGATTGGGAATCGAACCCACGACCTCCGATTTCACAATCAGAGTCTCTTAATATACCAAGATGCCAGGCAAATTGGTACTAAGCCACAGTGACGCGTATTTGATACAGTAAATGAACGGAATGTATATTACTTCTTTGAGTGTTTCCTTTTCCGCGATAAGCTTATGAATTACGCCGATCGTGACATATGAAGCGCTGGTTGACCTTGCGTTTAGGCCACACTGTCTGCTGACACCCTTATGCGAAACCTTAATGGCCCTATTTGTGTCAAGTTTTATATATGTATATGCATATATACGAGTACGTACGTCGAGACGACAATGTCGTTTGGGAATATGGCGACAAATGAGACTATTCCAACGAAAATATCTTGTGTCATGTCATAATGTTTTAGCTGTTTGTATTATGAATTATGTATTTGCGTACCAAAAAATATCACCAACACTTTTCAGTATGGTTTATTGATACAATATTTTCGCTTGTGAAGATTCGAGTTTCAATTCAATCGTTGTCTTTAGTTATTTGAGTACAAAAGAAATTTTGACATGATTTTTTTTTGGATCCTGTTTATTGACCCATTTCTATACCGGGTCTCCTCTCATAACGAAGAGGTTTTAGGCCATAGTCTACCACGCTGGCCAAATACATATTGGTAGACTTCACACACAGTAAATATTATACACTTTATAACATCTAAGATGTGCAGGTTTCCTCGCGATGTTTTCCTACACCGTTGTAGCGAAGGATATTTATTGCTCCGTAACCTCCTCTGTCTTCCAATGTAAGTCCCATTAAAATCGATCCAGCCGTTCTCGAGATTAGCCTGGACATACAGATAGACATACATTTAAAAAGTATGATTTATTTTAGTACTAGGTTCGCCAGCGGCTTTGCCCGCCTGCAAATCAGTGTGTCACAAAGTTTGTCCCGGTAAATAACGACCCCGCCGATATTTTGTTAAAACAATGAAATTCCTCAAAAAAACAAAAAAATGGGAGAAAAAAGTAGCCTATGTTTATTCCAAGACCCTTAAGTATTTCTGTTAGTAATTTCACCGCAATCGGTTCAGCGGTTTGGCCGTGATGATGTCACGGACAGACAGAGTTACTTTCGCATTTATGATATTTGTATGGATCGTGTAAATAACTAGACGCGCTTGAGAAAACACAGTTTTTTGAAATCACAGACAGACACTTCGATTTGAGGACTGAGGTGGTTGCCTTTGATGAAACTGTGGACTGGCATCACACCCTTCAAACCAATAACAATTGCGTCGCGATAAACATAGATGTAGCGGTGATACTTCCGCAAGCAAACCTTAATACCGAAATTATGCACTTGTTGGAGTTGAGATTTCGGATGCGTGACGTCATCCAAAGATTCCTGCTTCGCACAACCGAGGAATGGTTAAACGTGGTGTATTAGAAATAACTCGACGCGTGTAAACTGTACTCATCGATCGAGCTCTGGCTCCTGCCCAAGCCAATAGGTCAGATCTTCCGATGCAATTAGAAATGGTACATACAAGTCTTCGAAACAGATCGCGAGCTATTAAAAGGCTACACTGTCCTTTAGTATTTCAGCTGCACTGTGCTTTTATAAATGGGAAAGTATATTTGTTGGTTATCCGTCTTTCATGTTAAAACGGATTAACGGATCGATGTGATTTTTGTTATGGACATAGTTAAAGGATTGGAGAGTGACATAGGCTACTGCTTTGCGCTGAAAAATATCCAGTTTTGACAGGAAAACACTCTAGACGTAGTAGTAGCATTGATCGCTACATCCACGACCGATATACTGTATGACCTCTCATTGATTGTTTGGATGCGTTTGTGGAACTGTCAGGCTGATTGAAATCTGTTGCCTCGTCAAAAGCGAATGACTAAACCGAAGAGGGTGGGGGAGAACAGGATGGCGGAGTGGCGGGGGTTGTTTCGTCTTCTCCCCACCCTTCGTAGAGAGGAAACAAAAAACTTCGTAACCCAATAAATAAAATATTGCTCAACTTGTATCAACGTTACAGAGCGAGTTAATCCGAATTTAACTTTATAAAGGGTGGATTAATTAAATGATAACATAATAACTTATCCGTTTAACCCATTTTATAGCTAATTTCACTCGGGCAATATTAACAAGGGTTAATTTAATAATTACCAAATATATTGTGACAAGTTGTGGGCAACACGATAACGGGGCCAAACCCTATCCCCGGGGTGTTCCTACCCGACCTGGGTCAAGGTAGACGAATATATTACCTCCATAAGCCCTAGGAGTACGAAAGTTTTATTATTTAGTTATTCAAAGACCCGTACACAAGATGTAATGCGATCAACAACTATTAATAATAATGTAATGTCTGTAATATCACTTGATGTGACTGAAGGAAAACATCGTAAAGAAACCTGCCCCTCTTAGTGTAAGTCTATACTAACGTTATTATTAAAGCGGTAATGTTTGGAAGTGGGTTTGTATGTAAAAGGTAATCTACAAAACTACTCATCCGATTTTGAAAATTTATTTACCAGTACAAAGCTACGTCATCACTGAGTGACATATTATGCTATATTTTAAAAAATATTGTTTTGTATACTTTGTAACAATCTTAATTACATCAGAGAGACATGGCGGGTCGCTATATTTTAAAATATAATAACGTTTTCTGAGGTGTGTAAAATCTACCAATCGGCACTGGAATATAAACTAACATTCTCTAAGGCGCGTTCCTTACCGATTTCGATTGTTGTCAAGTGATAGTTTAAATTCAATCTTAGATTACTCAAAACATTTTATCCGAGTTCGAGATTCGAAAAGGTCGGCCAAGCGCCCTTTTATCCTACAGCCCTTAAGCGTGTTTGCTCTCTTAACGACATAATACGCGTGTGAGCGTCCGTGTTACAACACTGGAAAGAACTCGGCTTAATTAAAAGGGAATCCTTGATAATTACACGTGGGTGGTCTCTTCACATAATTGGGATACACGTACGTGGTGTTTGGGTGAAAAACATTCGTGAATATCGCACGCAAATTGGAATTCGTATGCACGGAAAGGAACATGCTGTATAAGCTCTCAAAATGAATCAATAGATCGATTGTTTTTGATTGTTTTGTTATACTTGTTGCCCTAGTAAAGAAATAGCAACCAAAATGAGAAAATTATTGATAGATAATTGTTAGAATTAAATAAAATATTGTCGTATTTTTAAGTGTTTCATTTCGGAATGAGACGGCTTAAGACGAGATGAGTCCTTTACGATGTTACAGGGAATTTTAATGTGTCCAGGTTTTGTCCTTTACGGTTACAATAATCAAAGATGCGTGTCAGAATACGCACCCAGAACCCTGAAGCGGACATTTGAAATTATGTGTAATTCCTCTATCTTTAGACGTATCGTTTTATCTTTCTACAACTTCTGTTTATCTTTCTCCAACTTCTTTTTATCTTTCTCCAACTTCTTTTTATCTTTTTTAAGGAGCAGCAGCCGAAGAGTTCGTCGTACGCCCGCCGATCAGGACTTATATTAGTCATAAATAACAAACGCTCATTTGCCGAACTGCCCAAATTGCTCACATCGGATATAAGAATTGCCTCTTTTCAAACATAATGATCGACTATCACGATTCTCGATGTGCGGTCCGCGCCGTAAGTGGTAGCGATTCACCCTCGACGGACAAATTGGTGGGAATTATTTTTGACAGCTTAACCTCAGCGATTCGGATGGAATTGAGTCGTTGGACTCCAATTTCGTTTTCTTGTTTCATTGCGTGCGCTGTCAAAGGTGTATCGCTTTTAAATGGTCACCGTGACGTAGGGACTAAGGGAGATGACTTAGTGTTGTTATTGTCATTCTTTCATTCTATGATCTACTGCCGGAAACGGGTCTCTATCGAACTGAGGGAGGACTGGACCCATACTCAGCCACGATCTGCCACTGCGGGTTGTAGTAAGACCGTCACAAGTTACGAGATGGAAGCAAAAATATGAGTTAATTTGTATTTTAAATGTGTGCGTGTAAAATTTAAGTGGAAAATGAGAGGTCACACATAATTATATACTGTTTCGTACATTTTAGACTTACACTAAATAGTACTGCGTATATATTTATTTGACTCAGTACAAAACGATTCAGATGTATTTTAGGACGCGAGATAATTTGACAAGAGATAATTGCAGGCGTTGCTGTGTCGACGACACCTACATTGTAATTTGCCTTTTACATTCCTGAACGTAATAAAGATGCTAAGAAATTGCAAACGTTTTGTTTCAACAAATTAATTCGACAAAAAATACCATTGTTACGGAGCTATTCTTAATTTACCGCGGAAAAACGATAAATAAACGGATTATTGTACGATTTATTTCAACTGTGGTCACTTGCATATTATTGTTATTTTTATTTAAAAGAAAATTCTTGTTCGGTACAGTCTTATTTTGGAACATTGCCACGATTTGTTACTAGGTATCGTGGTCGTTCACGGGGATCTTACTGTGACTTTTTTATACTGTGACACGTCTTTGTGATAATGAAGAAAACGCTGGGTGTAGATACACATACGAGTAACAGTAAAATAGTTGAAATTTATACATATAAATAAAATTGAAGGGTCTGTCTGTGATTTCAAAATAACTGTGTGTTCTATACTCCTGTGTTTATAGTTATTTACACGATTTTAAACATAAAAATTTTTTTTGGCTGTCATAATGTTTGTTCGGGCTAATGTCGAGAACGGCTGAACCGATTTTAATGGGACTATTACTGAAAGATAGAGACGGTTAAAGGGCAAGACACAGGCTACTCTTTATGCCAAAATTCCCACACACACAAACAGAGCACGTAACAAATAAATATATAAAATCATTGCTGTTAATAAAATTTTATATTAATCCGCTTACTCTTATCCACTTGTAATGCACAGCGGCATTGAAAGCTGGCGATATCTTCGCTTAAAAGTATCGAGTCACGCGATTTTGTGTGTTCAGGTGTCTTTGAACTTTCCACGGGTTCGGGTTCGAGTCTGCACGGGCTATTTTTAGGGTTCCGCCTAAAATACTCGGAATCAGATAGAGATCGGTAGTATGAGTTCAACGATGTTACTATTAAAAATAGGTCATTTTTATACCTGCTTAACTTTGCAAATGATAATATCAAATTTCATTTAACAAATGTAGTTTTTAAACGATGTTTCAATCCTGATAAAATCAAACCAATGATTGCATTTTCTATGCGAATGGAACATTCGAATGCGCGTTCGCGTGTGATTATCCGGGAATCAAACCCGTGACTTACATGCGACAGATCGGTCGGTGTGCTAGTTCGCGTGGCGTACGATCTTCATTTTATAAATGTCTACCTATATAATTTCTAGACCACTTTATGCACGATTACATAAGTACTATGCTAGAAATTTTCAAAAAGATATATTAATATGTTTACTTATCTACGAAATGATATAAGAGCGTCTACAGACGTTTCGAACCGAATTCACATTCCCACCAAAACGACTAAGGTCCCCTCCCCTAATCGGAATGATAGAGGTCGTTAAGGTATGTTTACTTTGCCGCAAAAAAAATTCGGCAGAACGGACTCGCCAAACCGCCATTCTGATATCCTCTTTCAATTCACCATGGGGCTAATAGCTGCCAATTTGCGACGATGAATTTCCTCCACGGCTCCGATTTAATTGGATTAAGTTACGAAATATTTTCGTTTAACTTTTTCTCTGTGAACGGGTAATATTTTTATCGGCTTCTGACGCATTTGTGTGGCTTCGATACGATGCATCAATATGACGCTTCGTTTTACCAACATGCCAATCTTTATATCGTTTATTTCAAAATTTAGTACACTTGAAAATGTACTGCCTGTGCACTGTACACGCCTATAATCCCCGACGGGGTAGGCAGAGGAGTGTAGTATACCCCCACATTTCACCAGTTACGTTTAAGTCCCACAATGGAGTAGGTGGTGAGCCTGTTGCCATGCACCGCGCACACATTCAGACTCCGAGTCACTAATAGAAATTCTTAATTAGAAAAATCCTGCAGTACCCAACCCGGGATTTGAACCCAAAACCGATCGGCAGCCGCGCTAGCAACCGCACGACCAACGAGGCAGTCAATTCAATCTAGACGGTAGATGTTACCCCTTTCACTAAATCCAGCCTAGCACGACTTGTTCTTTGAACAACAAATTGAACTTCTTCCACGAGGGTCTTTCATTTACTCGCCTTTTCAATAAAGAAGATTAGTTGCCTGAAATACCGGCGCTAGATGAACGCCGCAGCAATATATATCTTCGAATAAAGCCTCGCAGTTCTACTACGCAAAATGCTTGCGCCGTTCCTTATATAAATCATGTTATATAACTTTTGTTCGGTCTTAAAGTAACTAACCTTGATGTTTATGTCTGGAATTAATCTGGTTTTCATATTATGCTAGGTACAACATTTGTTTTATGAAACTCTTAATTACTGCAAAGAAGGAATGAGATTCGCTACTAGTTTTACGTTATTATTATTTTTGCGCCGCTATTTATATACGTTTTGATTTATTTTATGTTACGTTATGTTATGAGAGTAGCGAACGAGCTGGCAGCGGTCACGAGCGGCCGCTCCCACCCATTGACATCTGCGACTGACCTCTAATAGGCCTGTAGCGATGGGACTGTTAGTGTGAACTCAGTCAATAGGTGTTAATATGAGTTAGTTGGGAAGTACTCGTTTTGTAATAGAACTGCAGGAATGGGACTGTTAGTAATATTAGTCTAATTACTTAACATCACGCCTGTAATCCCGAAGGGGTAGGCAGAGGAGTGCAGTACACCCCCACATTTCACCAGTTACGTTTTAAGTCCCAAATGGAATAGGTGATGAGACTATTGCCATGCACCGGGCACACATCCACACTCTGAGTCACTACTAGAAATTGTAAATTAGAAAAATCTAGCAGTACCCAACCCGTCCAAATACAACTAGGTTACATTTGGAATGTACGGATTAAACTGTCGAACAAGAGGCGACAAGATTAATAAAACAGTTATGCATCAACGATTCAGTATTATTATTATTATTATTTCTTCACGCCTGGTCTCTCACAGAGACCCACATTATCATTGTCTGTCCGATTCAAGCACTACCAATTATGTACTGTATTTCGAAAACAAGTTTTCATGTACCTAACTTTAAAAATTCTCGATGCGTAGAAAAGTGTCACGTGTGTTCTTTATCAGACTAAAGCCATACTGCAACATGGCTAGTATCATTACTATCTTTTGTTATTTAAAAGAGTGCTGGGAGTTTTTTTTCACCGGCTTTTTCACCGAGTCTACTATAGCCAGAAGGGCACACAAAGCCGAAGTTAGATGATTAAAACATCACCTTCATTGTGAGTATGTATGTACCTTATAATGAATAAAACAATTTGAATTTGAATTTGAAGGTCTAAAATGTGAGTATAAGAATAGTTAAACGAAAACTACCAACAGTGCTGTATGCGCAGAAGTCAGAGATAAAGGATATATTTATTGCGAATATAGCATAATATCTCGATTTCCTTAGAGTTTTAATGTGTCTTCACTATAAATTGCGTTGTTCTACGAATTCGGATTGTTGTATAATATTAAAGTCGTTTACTGACCTAATGATTTGTACAATAAACAAATCAACGGAGACATCAATTTAGTAATATAAGGTAATTTAAACAAATCGACAATATTTCAAATAATAATTTATGTTTAATAGGCAGTACATATAATATGACGTCACGACATTACATATACGTCGATGAGTGTTAACAAAACATTTTTTTTTATGACGGATGTAACAAAATATTATATTTCTCTTTATTATAATAATATGAATCACAAAACAGATTTTGCATCTGCGATGAGATAGTTACCTAGAGCCTACGAGGGCACTAAACAGCTCGCTTTATGCGCCAGATGTTATATCACTTTTGTCTGCGGTTTTCATCGCTTCAATGTAGCACCAAACCCATTTGTTACACAATGAAATTATTGTTCAACGTACAAATTCGCTTCATAGATACAATTTATGGAATATTATATCACTTAAATACGATGAAACGGGAAGGGTAATACCAATTGTTTGTGTAGCTAACTAGCAATGCATGTCATGTCGAGATTTCCCTCTGAATAGCGAACTTCTTTTAATTTTCACCGGATTACAATCTGTTGAGGGATTTTCAAGTCGAATCAGCTACGTCATAGCATCGGTGTTTTGGCCCCTTGGATTCCAATAGAACCTCTTCTCGGCCCATAACCGTGGAAGGTTTCTCAACGTACAAAAAACCCCAGCCCCCATGACCGTTGTATATATGAACATATAATATAGCTTAGCAGTAATATTACTCGTCCATGCAAGCTTTGAGGTAAAGTTAAAAAAATAAGAAAAAAATAACACTTTTTGGAATATGTTTTACTTAGTAACGCAAATGCTAAGATTGTATTTAGGCCTTGTTTCTATTATATTTGCTTAATATGTAGCTTTTTAAATTGTGTTCAAATTCAAATTTGCGGTAGAAACATATAGAAGTTGGAATGCACAAGGATTTTGTTGATCTGCTTTTTGTGTATTTGTTAAATACAATTCGCGCGGGATGCGCACTTCACGCTGCTCCAAGCATTATAGCTATTGCTTTGCTGACGCCTATATCTCTCGCACTAACGCAATATGTAAATTAGTGGTCGCATTGACGAGTAGTTGACTAATGTACTAGCTACTACCTCATCAATCTAGACAATGTTCTAGGCTAAGCCTAGGCTTAACAACATAAATCACTTAGCGGATACGCGTACGATGTCTATATGACGAATTTGAGCAGTTTGCAAAGTAAATGTAATATTTTTGCTGTCAATGAAACATAAATAAACGTATGTTCTAAATATATTTGTTATTCGGTGCTATCTGTCTACCCCGTTAGGGAACTGGCGTGATGATACAATAGTAATATCTGGGGACAATTCCACGCACGGCTATCCGATTCCAATTTAGACAATTAAATGCCTGTGTTATGGTAACTGGACCACTGTTAAACGTACATATATACGTACCAAATATTACTTATATAGATATTTTTATTACGACCAGACGCTGAACGAACAAATGTGCTCATCGCACAATTGTTTGTCCCGGGCGGGAATCGAACCCACGTCCTCCGGTTTTGCGGTCAGGGTCTCTAACCGCTCGACCACGAGGCCAGTCAATAAAGTAAATTTTTTTTTCAATTTATACATAATATTTCCGTATGTAGCTGTTGTTAGGTTGAGAATTGAAAAGAAAATCGTATTTTTTTATCATCCTGTACTGACAAATGTACGTACGTGAGTTATACGTATGAAATTGGATATGACATAAGGCGTTCAAATTTAGCCCTTGGCCTATTGAGAACACTAACTGCACTGTGGGCGCGCCGTTCCTGCCGTGCCGGTCCATTAGCGGAACCGCACTCGCATTACGGCACTTGTTTCGCGGGAAGGTGGAATCAGGGGGAGGGGGTAGGGGGGCGATACCGCACATAATGCATCCCCATTGTGGTCTGCCACATTTCAACTTTAACGTCTTTTCTATCTGCATACAATTGTTTAATTGACATTTTTTTGGTTTTTCTTTCACGCGTAATGTTTTTTTTGGCTAGTATATATATGTAGATATAATGAGTTTGATTTTATTTAGTTTTCTACGCGAAATCATTTCTTGAATTTGAAAATGTGACAGATCATGCGTTTGCTTATTTCGATGTCGTGGACGCAGTGACTATGGTGTAATTGACCTGTGCAGAAAGTAGAACCTTATTTAAAGGAATACTAACAGTTTTTTCTCTCAACACTTCAAATACAGACTCGTAACTAATGCTAAATAGAATCCGCACGCTTTTAAAATCCTATAACTGAACACTAATTAATCTGTTATCTCATAATGACAATAAAAATATTGAAATTCGAAAACATGCTAATAAGTTACGAACTCAGTAATACTCTTAACATACTTCTTTTGAAGGTTCTATAAAGGATATACTTGACTAGCTGACTTGGAAAACGTTGTTCTGCCATATAAACTATTTTTTATTGCTGCTCCTCACCGATTCATCTTAGCGTAGCGTATATAACCTAAAGCCTTCCTTGATAAATGAGCTATCGAACACTGAAAGAATTTTTCAAATCGGACCAATATTTCCTGAGATTAGCGCGTTCAAACAAT
>DWUN01002887.1:0-12952 GCA_018249975.1 Passova gellias
GTAAATGTTACGGTATCGAGAATACGACACCTTTACATTACGTTTACATTAGTCGGCAGCACGAAGTACTATCGAATTCTTGTCATTTTCATATGAAACGCGAAACGTTTACATTAACTTAGACGCTAGAAAATTAGAAGTATGGTTCGTGCTGGCAAAATTAGTTCCTTTAACGTACGATAGGGGCGCTGTACCATTTTTCATACATTTTTTACCATTTACCGTACGAATAATTTGTCGCTAGTGATTCGTGCTAGGGCCACTGGTGGGAAAAAATTTTTGGAAACAAAAGTAACACAATTGTTATTTTTTTAAATTTGTTTATTAATTCATAGATTCTTTGGACTCGAACTGTATTTCTTTTGTTATAGCATTCATAGGTTTTCCAATCATTATTTCAATCCTTGGGTCATTTTTTGATTCATTCATTCTTTAAACTGCAGACAAGTAAAATTACAAGTAATTAAGGTTTACATGCCTTTTTCCGTATCGCGTATTGTATCCCACAGCTGGGCAAAAGCATGCTCTTGGTGACGCTAGATGTTTCGATCCATTATTATCGATGGGTAATTTACTTTTTTAATTTCCAATATTTACTTTAATTTATTTCAACATTGTATCAATTTGCATATAAGCAAGCAAGCCATTTACACACAAACTGTTCCTGGTGAAAACTAATATTAAATTCATACAATTGCAAATCATAAATTATTAATAACGAAAACGTAAGTATCGATGATATACTGACTTTTACTATTTTTGTAACATTTTTACTATTTGAATCTGGGACCGTACAATATTAAGCTATTTGTATTGGCTCAAGTACCTATCTGGCTCGGACAGCTGAAACGAGGCTGTTGCAAAAAAATAATAGAAAAAACGCAAAAATAGTTCTCACAGTGATTTATTTATTTATTTATTCTTTATTGTAACCTAAGTGATTACAGAGGGCATACTTAATGCCAGATGGCATTCTCTGCCAGTCCACCCTTGGGGGATGGTGAAAGGTAGCGGTAGGTGGCGTTAAAAGAAATTATTTTATTCATAATTGATTTATATAAACATACATAATGTACACAGTATATACATAAGTACATACATACATACATACATACATCATACATACATACATCATACACACACACATAAATAAACAACATACATCACATCTAATTAATACATAAATATGATTGAATAGCGCTATTAATGTTATTGCTTATATTTTTGCCGCCCCGGGTATGGTCTTACGGAAGTATATTATTCTTATGGAGATAACAATGAGCACGACGAACGAGTCGGAAAACTACTTGTGACCCCGGAAGACGGTCTCCATACAAAGCTTAAGGATAAAACACATACAACCTTCCCGCCCTAATTCTAAATGAGCTTTGCGTAGATACTATCTATATTTAATCCCTTGTCCTTTTAAAGATAGGGGATTTTTTGTGTAAAAGTGAGAGTTACGGGTTGTGTTATCATGGCAACACATAACTGTCTGATGCAGTGGTGAATTGAATCCAATAGCCCAGCTAAGTGGTCAGTGAATCTGACCGCTTAACTGAGGTATTGGATTCAATTCCCACCCAAAACAAATATTTGTATCTATTTGTGAAAATATCAGCATATTGTGAATGATCTTCGGACTAGTAACTGTAGCTTGTGAGTTCTATTCCCGCCTAGAACAAACATTTGTGGGATCTTTGAACACCGCCCCGTTGTTATCGCGAGGTAACAATCGATAAACCTCGCCGAAGGATTTTGAAATGGCTGAAAAATATCTGACAAACGAATTGGCCACTAACCAATGCGCACTGGAGCAGCGTTGGACTAATATGTACTCGTATGCCATTTAATAAGAGTTGTAGCCAAAAGAAAAGTTACAATACTGCATCCGGCCTGTGGCATTATAAATATTCATGTGTAATTAGACCAATGCGCCTTTACAATATCCCGCGAATTCAGCGCAAAGTCTATTAACATTCCTACATTTTAAGCGGGGATTCGTATCTGAATTATCAGCTATCGACAATTTCAGGGTTCGCAGGACGAAGGCTTTCGACCTTTTATTCACGTGCTAATTTCGTTTGTTTAGTAAATCGATGAGTTCACCATAAGATGTTTATTGTTCCCAAAACTAAACCAAAGACAATGCCTTTGCCTCTAATCCAGCATTATCGAGAGCTCGAATGTGTACCGGTTTCTTTATCCTGTTTTTTTGCATTCCGCATAATATCCAATTATTATAATTGTAAAATTCGATGCCTGTCCTAATTTATGTATTTTATTTTATATAAAAATGTTTACACAAATAACCGAGTTCCGATGCTAAGCTGGCGTTATAGTGTTAAATTTAATATCTGAAGTGAATTTATACAATTTTTAATCCACCTTATAAATAATGTGATTCTGATAACGTTATACGGGAAAATATGAATTGGTCTAACCATTCCGTAAGTCATTAAATGTACCAATATTTGTGCAACAAGAAAGAATGATGAACGTAGCGAAGCGCGTTAGGTTTGCACGGACAGAGATATTTGGCACTCGGTGCGCCCTGCCTACCCCGTTAAGGACCTGGCGTGATGGTATGTTGTTGCTACATTTGTGCAAATAAACATTTTGTATTAGTTTCTGAAAAGATAAAATATCTTCACCCTCGACGAAAGTATAAGTACAAATGAAATCTCTCTCTGTAACTCGAATTCGCTTGACGTAAATCAAACTTGGGACTTAATTAAAAGCGGGGCCAATTAAGTCGAGCTACTGCGTGGTCGCTCGCACGCTTACCTTTTTGTCCTGCAAAAATAATAACTATTGTGCTGTGTCAAAAACACACTCGAATGTAAAAATTTAATCCTTACTAATATTATAAATGTGTAAAGAATTATTTGTCAAATTTTTCTGAATATCCTACAAAATTAAAATGCTGTCCAAAGTCACTATACCAAACGGACGAAGTCGCGGTCAAAAGCTAGTATGTGTATATTTTTATTATGAAAACCAAATACAATTACTTGTTATCAATCCTTTTTATTGTTTGAATAGGTTTTTAAGCAATAATCTATTTATATCACTACATGGTATAAAACAAAGTCGCTTTTTCTGTTCCTATATCCCTATGTATGCTTAAATCTTTAAAACTACGCAACGGATTTTGATTCGGTTTTTTTAATAGATAGAGTGATGGAAGAGGAAGGTTTATATGTAAAATAACATCCATTAAATAGTGGAGAAATACTGTTATATTCTAAATGGCAGAACAACGTTTGCCGGATGAGCTAGTTTAGAATAATACAGAATCTGATCTCATGACTTTTGAATCTCATTATCATCCCTATTATAGTTTCACTGTGTATAATATGACTTGAAAAAGAGAGTTAATAATTTAATCAATATTCTAACAGGTTGGCATAATAATAATAATAATAATAAAACAGAAAACCGTAACAAGTACTTTCATTTCACATTATACATTGGTCGTATAATAATGGGTCGTTTTAATGATTTTCTTGGAAACGTTCAATCTTGGTTAGAGAATAATCTTACAATATCGTTCTAGGAAAATTACTTTACGAGTATATTACGAGCTACCAAGGTTGTTTGCGCAGGTATGGCTCAACAAATACCTGCAATAGTATGCATACACACGAGTATACCTACAATAGTATACATACATACGAGTATACTATTGTAGGTATTTGCATGTATACTATTATAGGTATTTGTTGTGTTGTATACTGTTTCTGTGCTGTTGTTTGCGCAGGAAATACCTACGATAGTATACATACATATATTATTGTAGGTATTTGTTGTAAACATTCCAAAAATATACATACATTTAAATAGAAATACTCAGAATGTGTACAGTGGGAGCTGCATAATGTCTGTCGAGTGCCCGTTCGGTTCAATTTGTTACATTTTGTAGTAACAAAGCTGTGGCTACACTGGGCACATTATAATAATGGGAATAATTAACTTTTAACATGTCAATATCACTGAGAGTTAACAGATGAAAATGCTAGGCATTAAGTTAAAATTTACTTGATTCAGTTTGTAATATCACTAAAGTTAACTACTACATTATTGGAGAGCAATGTAAATCTTCTCTGGCCACCTGATCAATTTTTTTTCGGTCAATATCACACCCGACTGTCTGAATCCAAACTAAGAAATGAAATGCCTGTGTTGTGGAAACCGTCAAATAATAGAACAATGTGCCCCGAATCGTGCGTTCTGGGATTTCCAAAGCTCCATCCTAAAAACCTCTCAGTGTGCACGCAGCTTTATACATAACTGAAATCGCCAGATTGCATTGTATACACATTTGCTGCCGGATTTACGCGGCCCGCGTGTCCGTCTGTCGGTATAGCCGAAACATACGCCACGCCCAGCCGCGGCACATCCTTAGTAACGCAAGTTTACGAGATGCTTTCATATTTAGTCTGCGAATTTCTAAAAATATCTCAGCATAATGCATTTGCGTATGCATTGTTTGTAAGCGAGTTTTATATCAAAGCGAGACTTTAACAACATCCACGCTGCGACGCTGCTTCAGTGCGGATGGGTGGAGATGAGGCTTAGCGGGTACGTCTGTTGTATGTATACAATTTATAACATCTCTAAGGTTTGCAGGTTTCCTCTCGACGTTTTGCTTCACCGTTATAGCGAGTGATACATATTTAAAAGGTACGTCTTTTAGACTTTTTTAAAGCTATTGGCCTCCAGTTTTTTCCGCAATGAAACCAGAACCGACTGCTTGACCTATCAGCAAACCCTTTATTGGAAACATTTACATATAATCAAGGTTATGTCTTACAGGGGTAGGCAGCAACAGAACTTCCAATTAGTTCAGTCCTAGCAAACTTTCATCGAAGTCGTGGGTTCAATTTAATGCCCGAATGCCATCATAATGTTGTTTTTGAAACCCTCGAGTACTGGCTGGCTTTTGATTGGGTTTGTGTAATCAGATAACGTTGAAATCACCAAACAGTGATAACAAGTGATAACAATGCGAGTAGATTGGACCAACTGGAAATTTAGTGCAAAACTCGTTATAGTATTGACTGGCTTCTCGGTGTAGTGGTTAGAGAAACTGCCTCCTACACCGGTCGTAAGTTGGTTTCTCACCCTGGGCAAAATTTTCTGCTGGGTGTAATCAGAATGTCTGTAGAATTACATACAACCTTTTGATTGTGTAGTGATCTATCTGGACCTATCTAAATCCTATAGTCCTATAGGACTCGTCCTCAACAAAACGCGAGCTAAATGCACTTTCTCATTATAAAAGCTGCTTCATCATTGATTATGGTCAACATCAATACTTTTGACATTAATGTGTTGGAGGCGCATCGAAATGGAGGTAAGGTCATAGTCTACCACGCTGGTTCACTGCGTGTCGGTAGATTTCGTAACCAAAAAAACCTTATCGAGATCTCGTTTATTATTAATTAATTTTCAAGTTTATCAAAACGAAAAGTTCATCGAAGGGTCGATTTAACCCCTATTCAGAAAGGTTATTAGAATCGTAAAGGGAAATTAAAGCTATTCGTGCGTATTCATGTAATAAAGTGAATTTAAATCTGTATGTCTGTGTTCACGCTAAATCGCTGGAGCGATTTTGTTGAACTACTACACAGAGGGGCCTTAACGAACGTATATAATTACTATATTCGCCTTATGAGTTCTGCTTCAAAATCAACTTCCAAGATTTGACCTACACATACTTTCTAATAAATGTAGTTAAATAAAGCTTGTAAAATGCGCTCCTACAAGTAATCCAGGAGTGGACTGACCTGATGAAGGGGTATCACATCGTGAGGTTCCCGGTTTACTTGTTAGAGACCTTGCCCGTTAAACCGAGGGTGATGGATTCGATTCCAAATGAAATAAACAAGTGCGTTGACTACATTTGCTTATTCTGTTTCAGAGTTTAATAAAAATGTAGTATTTATGTTTATCAGACTTCCTGGTTCCTATAATACAGTACACGTAAAATGTATTAATTAGCCAACTTGGAATAATAGCCTAGATTTGTCCCATTATTATTATTATTATTATTAGGTTTTCTTAAAGCATTCGCGTACGATGTCGGGGGCATAATTTAGTCGCTTATAAATTAGCTTCTTATATTTGGGTGGTGTTAAATTCTAAAGAGCTTAAGATTCCATTATTAGTTGGGAGATAATCTCCTCGTGACCTTAATTCAAAAACGTAAAGCCTTAGAAGGTTTTGTTGGTAGATTTATTAATTGGTTACTGTTTTTAGCTCACTCACTTAATAGTTGATATTTAACCCATTATATTATTCAAAGACATGGGTATCTTCTCATAATGAGAAGGTTTAAAGGTAAATAAAAAAATTACCACATTGGCAAAGTATAATTTGGCAAAGTTAGAATGTGGCACTCTAAAAGCAAAAAGACTTAATATAATTAAATACATTCATATTATAGACAATGTCAAACAAAAATTCATGGAAATGTCAATAGAACGCGTTATTAATTTTACAAATGTTTTTATCAATTTCGACCTAATTTTTACCCCAGATTCAAATCAATGGTTGAAACTTAAAAATACTATGAATTCGATATTGAAAAATTTCGACCACTACTCTAATAGTAATTTCATTGACATTGTAACGATAGAGTCATTTTCTCTAACATTTCTCACAAGAAAATACAGCAAATATACCATGGTATACGAGTTAAAGGCTCGTATTAAGGGTGTGTATGATGACATCATCAGCAGCTCACCCCGGAAGGGGTGAGGAGACAAATTACCCCATTACAGCCGAGAGCCTATTCTTTGAACATGATGAAGCTCGTCAGAGGTAGGGGTTAGTGACGTTGCTACTAAAAATGAACCCACTGATATTTATGTGCTGTGTTTTCGAGAGCATTGTTCTCCATGTATTCCATTGTGTATTCAAAGAGATACATAACGCCAGGCATATCTGCTACTTAAGGATTATGGGTTGATAATATTATTAAGTACACACACAATAAGGTTAAGTCCCAATAAGTTTGAGAGCCAAGTAAAATACATCAAAGTATATTTACTTTGACGTATTATACTCATCATCATATCAGATCTCAGCCTCTTTGACCAGAAAGACTTAGGTTAAGGCTTTGTTTAAATACGTCCAATATAATAATAATACTTGGGACAGTTGATATACATTGCCATACACATGTAGGAACACACAATATAATATTAAAATAGACATTTTTAATACACCCGGACACAAAACAAACAATTCGAACCTACAGCCTCCGGGTTAGCAACGCCTCTGAACATTAGATCAAAAGGATATCCAAAACAGCGCTGATGCGAACCGTCTTGAACTGCCGATTACGATAAATTCCATTAAAAGCCGAAAACAATTTCAACGTCAAAATTTATTATAAATTGAAATAGGAACTCGGATTGACAGCCGCCCGTCCAAAAGTCCAAAAGTACCGACATTTCGGTTAACACCATTTCTAATAATACTGTGTTTATGTAGGAGGCACACGCGGTAACTGCGTCATTGACAGATCATTTCGAATGTTTGTTAGCGTACTTTAACGTGTATTTATAACGCAAGCATGAAGTGAAGCAACGCGTACGCCGAGGTATGTTTATGAGGTTGTAATTGTAGATAGAATACTGGTCACGTCAGCCGCCGCCCTTACAGTTGGTGAGCGTGCGGCGAATAAGATGCTTTTATTTCAAGTTGATACGCTAATTGCATAAGAAATGAACGGGTAAGCGCTGCAGCGGCTAGATGTGGGTAAAGTCAAAGAGTTTACTGCTTTAAGCGATTTAAAATGTTGACGTAATTACGTTTTAGCAATATTCAGAGCTTAGAGAAGACAAAGAGAGAACAGTGAACAATCTCGATCAAACCTCGCTAAGTTTTGTCTCAATCAAGCCTTTTTCCAAGTTGCAAAATCAAGTATACCCATACGGGTCTTAACGGTGGTGATTCCATACACGGCTATCAGATTCCAAATTAGATAATTGAATGATTGTATTATGGTAACCGAACAGCAGATAAACATGCATATATACAAACAATAAAATGCTTATACAGATATTTTTATTACACCCAGGCACAGGACAAACAAATGTGCTCATCACACAAATGTTTTTCGTGGAAACCAAACCCACGACTTCAGGTCTTGCAGCCAGGGTCTCCCATTCAACGACGACGCCAGGCGATAATACTTCTTGCACCAAATATTCTTCCAACGGTCACAGTTACAAACCGTTGGAGCTGAGAAAACGTTGTAATGCACGACTTAAAATCGTCAGAGCGACATTATCGCCATACGCCATTCCCGAGTTTCCGTTTTACGGCGTCGTTACAAATCTCGACGGGTTTTTATTGAGCATTTCGATCAAAGTGCGTGACCTTATACTTTTAATTAAAACGTATATACGTGAAAAACTACGTTTCAAATTTAAGAATGTGGAACGAAACCCCCAAACACCAGAAATTGGGACTTTTCAATAAAACGCGGCAATTCCTCCTCAGCTCTAGCAGGCCGGTTTTAAAGAAGTGAAGAGAAGAGAAGAGAAGAGAAGTGAAGTGAAGTGAAGTGAGCGAGATGCAAAATGTTGCAATAACAATATGTATTGCGCAATAACTAGGCGTTTTATTTAAACATAATTTCTTATTATTAAAATGAACTATATCCTAGACGAATGTTTTAGATTACAGGCATTCAATTGCCTAATTTGGAATCAGATAGCCGTGTGTGGAATTGTCGCCATTTATTATTATTATTATATTATTCTTAAACTCAGTTTTTATATAGACTAGAACAAGCCTCAAATGTGTTCAGAGAAAGACAAAAGGCCCGGTGTTGGAACGGTAAAGTTAATTAACGGATATATAACATTAGATTATTTCATTCACGCCCATAAACATGTTTTAATGAGTCGTAACTAAACCCATGTATTAATTAAACATTACATCGAACGCAGGCCGGTTCGCGACTTTGATCTCTTTGTGAACTAAATATCGGTACTGTTTTAGGCGTTGATTAAAAAAAGTTGGGATTTTTTACCGACAATATCATCTTAGGTCAAACGTGCACAGGGCTTTTATGATATAGGCTTGAATTTCATTCCGCGCTCGTCGATATAAGCGAGATTCAATCTAAGATGTGGTACGCTTGCCTGGATAGTGTCTATTCGCTCTTATCTTCAATAATTCCAAATCAGCTTACTGACTAAACCCACCACCTCCGGTCCAGCGGTCACGGTATACCACAAAACCAACACGCCGATCACGTCAGGCCAGTGTACAGTCGGTCTGTTTGTTGTAATATCTTGTTACTAAAATAGGTTCTTCCAGCCGTTCTGAATGCCCAGTCGACATGAATACTTAAAGCCAGGTAAATCCCCTGAAGGCAGCTTATAAAAACTTCGTCAGATGCAAAGTATAAAATCACATTTTGAAGAGGCATCTGTCGTCGAAGTAATCAGGCTGCAGTGTAATAAATCCGGGAGCAATTTAAACTTTGCCTCCTTGTCTCCGCGCTTATGAAAATGTACTTCGGCCGCGTCTTCGTGCGGGCGGTAAGCTAAACAACTCGTGGAATCCTCCACGCCTTATCTCTTTTAGGGGTTGATTTAAAATTATTAAACGTAAAAGACGGAATAACAGAAACTCTTATTAATGGCAAGAACATAAATCCCTCCTTATTTACGCACACGAGTAGGCAACAGTGACAAATGACTTCTGCTGTCCATGGACTTTGCAACTGACATCTAAGAGGGCTGTAGGTAGAAATGTCGGTTACAGGTGCCTTGCTACTCTTGAAGATTGAGATGATCGCCTCTAGTATACACGTGAACCGGCATCCATACCTTTTAGCCGAAACACAAGTTTTGTAATAACAATTGCTTCACGGTAAAAGTAGGTGTGGCGGCGGTACTTCCCCGGGTAAAGCCTATAAAGTGTAATAATGTATGCAGTTTATAAGATACCTGGTTACAATAGAACAGTGTCTGATGAAAGATAATCCCCGTATGTCAGAGTATCCACTACACAGACACTCAATTCTCCATCATAACATATTTTTCCAGCAGTAATACAATCTTCATTTGTGCACTAATTCTGCAAAGAGCCGTTACAGTACGGCCCTGTGTTGCCAGTTATTGATGACGTAACAAGTTGAAACATGTTGGTACATGCATAAGTAATACGATGAAGACACAAAGTACCGTTCCTCGTTAATTGCCATATCAAAAAATAAATTAAAAGTAACACACATGAAATATTTAAATGTTTCAGTTCTAAATATTGCAGTTTTTAAAATGTTCAAAAATGTTACATGATACAAATATTAGTGTTATTACATTATATGGAAATATTACGTTCAATTGTTAGCAGAATTGTTTTTGAATCAACTTATTTTTAAAGGTCCTTTAATACATTTTGTTTCAAGGTCCAACGTTTCCCGTTCCCTTCCAAAGTTTTATCGCCCACTTAACTTTATTTAACGACGCAACGCAAATTCAGCTAACGAATATCTACGTACAGATATATCATTAAAACGTAGAAATACATCATACCAAAGTCATACCATATACAACTATATCGAATAATAAGCTTTATTAATTATATGATTCAATACATTTGGGCGATTTCCAAAAAGTTATAACTAAACATGTATAAAGCTTAATGATAACTCCCCGAACAGGAACTCAATTAACGAAATTAATCACCTGTCAAAACTAAAGCACCCTCGAGGAAACTAAAACTTAAAACCTCGAATAACTTACCACATTTGTATATAACTAGCAAATTTTGAAAATAGAAAATTTTATAATACTCACCATTCGCTACAAAAATCCTTTACACAGAGCACAAATAGGTTTTTGTGGAATACACACAATAATGACACGGCCACGCGTGCGGCTGGCGGGGCGCAGCGCGGTTACTGAAACTGTAGGCTTCAGTGGGCGAGGTAAGGCTGCTGGCACAACGAGAACAAAAGCTTATATCGATAACCAGCTTTTACTTGACCAATAAATGCTATAATTTCTTTACTAATCAAGAGCATAAATCTGAAATTTCACTTGTCTAAATTCCCAACCACCGGATTTTCATGCAGTCTTTCTCCTCTCTTCCCCTTAGGGCTGGATTTCAAATTTCCTTCCTCAATGCTCACTGACGCTGTAGAAAAAGGGGTTTCAGCTATGCATTGATATTTGGAACAGTCGCCCAACTATCTTCCTGTTTACAGCTAAAAAATTTATAGACATTGAGAAACCATAGACAGTAATTACAACTTTTTAATAATAATAGCATTTGTAACTTGGATCTCATGTTTGTATGTCACATGCACAATATAGGTAATACAGGTAATACAGATAAACAATTATATTCCACAATCCAGTTTTACTGACGTCAAACATTTTATTAGGAATGCGACTTCTTTAGTAATGACTACTACAATAGTGTGGAATTTACTTCGTTTTCATTAATTTTTTTTTTTCTTAATACTAATATTTAACATACGATATTATCATGAATTTTATACGAACTTAAGTACATTGTAACTTTTGTCTCGTTATTTTGCTATAAGGTAAATACTATAATTCTCATTCTCTCCTACGGCTCATTGTACCACAATCCCTAATCCCTAACACGGATACAGCTCAAAAGCTCACTGAATTGTAAGTGACCAATGTTTACGATTATCACTTATTTGCACACGATGTATTACGATGTATTACGGTGTACACTTGTGTAGGTCCCGTGGTTAATGACCGTTACCATTAACTGGGAGGGTTCGGGTTCAATTCCTAACGTAACACCACGCCTGTTATCCCCGAAGGGGTAGGCAGAGGAGTGTAGTACACCCCCACATTTCACCAGTCACGTTAAGTCCCACGATGGAATAGGCGGTGAGCCTATTGCCATATACCGGGCACACATCCAAACTCTGAGTCACTACTAGAAATTCTAAATAAGAAAAATTCCAGCAGTACTCAACCCGCGATTTGAACCCAGGACCTCCCGATCGGCAGTCACGCTAGCAACCGCACGACCAACGAGGCAGTCAAATTCAATTCAATTTCAATTCAATTTCAATTCCTACACATAACAAAAGTATGTATGATAACCACAACCGTATATTTCTGCATATATTTTGTCTTCATAATAGAACGGAATCATTTTCACAAGATGATAATTGACGAAGATGACTTTAAATGTAATTAGACACTAATTTAAGTAGTTTATCAGCTCTCCGGTCACCACAGTACAAACTGACTCACTTGGGATCAAATGACCGTATACAAGTTTGAAGGAGAGTTGTTTTTTATACGGAAACTGTAAAAATATTCTGTCGTCTTGAAACTCGGTAATAAATGCGGCCCCGACTCAAGTGAGCCAACGTGACAAATTGTAGGGTGATAGTTAATGCGGAAAATATGTGAAGCCTCACGGCAAATGAGGATCTGCCCTTCGGGACGAGAAGTTATGGAGTAGGGTGCGCTGAGCTTTAAGGACTTTATACAGCATTGTTACTGTAATGCTGAATCGATAGCTTCTCCTTAGTACTACTGTCACGATCTGCCGGTTATATGTTGTGTCCCACTGTTTGGCAAGTCTGTGAGGCGGTGGCTTTCCTCACCAAGGTGGCCCATGGCATTTGGTCAGCTGCTCTATGATGATACATATTTTCCGATATTCAGTCTGTGGAGTTGTCCCAATTATTATTATCTATCTATATGTTATTATAAAGATTGTAGATAATAATAATAATAATAACTGGGGACAATTCCATACACGGCTATCTGATTCCAAATTAGGCAATTGAAAGCCTGTGCTATGGTAACCGGATCACTGCTAAACATACAACATAATAAAACGTAAAAAAAAAAACGTAACGTCACGCCTGTAATCCCCGAAGGGGTAGGCAGAGGAGTGTAGTACACCCCCACATTTCACC
>DWUN01002888.1:0-12949 GCA_018249975.1 Passova gellias
AAGGGGTAGGCAGAGGAGTGTAGTACACCCCCACATTTCACCAGTTACGTTTAAGTCCCAAATGGAATAGGTGGTGATGAAATAATTATTCATTGTGAATGTCATCAACACTGCATATTCCAGGCATTGCATCTTGCGACATGTTAAATAAGCTGCCATCTGTTAGAACCTTATTATAAGAAAGACTATAAAGTCTTTCTATGAATAACGTTTAATCTAATTTAATTTAATTTAATATTTAAACCACTAATTGAGATAAAAATTATCCTAGCTCTTAAGTTGGATCAAATTACAACATTTTCTTAGGTTCATCAGAGTAGATTTGGAGTCCATCTGCGAGAAACACCATAACACAGGTTTATTATATATGTATAATTTAATAAAATAATAGTTAAATTGGAGCAGATACATTATAACCTTATTTCTTATCAATAGAAGGCTGAGACCGACAGGAATGCCTGTAATTTCTCTAAAATATGAACAGCTCCACCTTCTAACTGATTATACATGAATAATAAAATTATTACTCCTACTAATACTGTTATATATACTTAATATTTAAAAAAAATGTATTTTTCTCGGCAGATGAGAGTTCCAGGGTGTCCACTCATAATTGATGTATCGGAGGGAGGTGGTAGCGGCGCCCGTGTCACCTTGCCCGGACCTGTGCCACTGCATCAGCCAGCAGCTCTTACTCTCCATCATCCTGCCGCCACTCTAGACCAAATTGAGGTTAATGTTGAGGGTGAGTTTTAGCAAATAATTTGTATGTTACTTTTGCTGTAAGTCTAATTTTTTTAAATCTTTACATACTTAATAGGTATGTATGTATCTTAAATACTTTATACATAACATTGGAGTGTCTTATCATTTTATACAATACAAATAAAGCAGGAATAATATTGTAACAAATGTTTTGATAATATATTTTGCTAACAAACTTCATGTCAACTTATTACAAAAACATTCTATACTAATAAAATACCTATGTACTTTGAGTTGATAGCATGGGCAAGGTTCTGTGAATAAATCTATGTTTTATACAATCCAACATTAAACATCACGTTATGCCTATTGCCTGCACATCTACAGTAGTCCTTGAAAATTGATTTTTACATGAAAATGTACAGCACATTTCACTCTTATGTTGCTTTGCTTCTATTCTTACAGGGTATAGGTGGTATAGGTGAACGCTAAGAATAAAAATCGAGGGGATATCAAAAGATATATATAATAGAAGTCAATCTTATTATCATCTTAAATAATAAAGGATAATAAAGAAGAAAAAATGTAGAAAATAGGATTTCATTATTGCTTTGCTAACTAACCTCCACCAGATAATTATACTAACTCTAGGTATTTATGTAAATGATTGTTTTACACTAATTAATTGTATATGTTGTATGTAATGAGATATATTAAAAATTATATAGATAATCGTAAGTTAAGAAGGATAATGAATTTATGAATCTGAAAAATACAGTTAAATCACTTTTATAACACAAATATAACAATCACTTGACTATTACTGGTATCAAAAGCTCATCCGCTTCGCCCTAACTTCTAACCTTCATTATGAAAAAGGCAGGCAGGCGGCTCGCATGATTTACTTGTTAATTTGAGAATGATTTCTTAAAAAGCTCAGGTAACGTAATAATAATTAGGATATACATAGAAATTTAAAATATAGAGGGGTAGGCAACACAATAAATAAACATTAATAAATTATAGAATTATTGACATACGTTCCGAGTTTGCCTTAATATCAAATAAGACTATTGGAGTAGATTTCTAGGGTGCCTGCCTTTAGCTAGTACGGGGGGGTAGTAAGTTAGGGCGTGGCGGAGGATTGAGCGATACGGGGGCGCAGGTCCCAACGGCGCGTCCGTGCCCGCGGCCGTGTCGGCGGCCGGCGCCGCGTGTTTCCGCGCCGAGTTCGTGCCGCGCGCTGTGGGCGAGCACCGCCTCAACGTGCTCGTGGACTCCCTTCCCATACCCGCTAGCCCGTTTCATTTGAAGGTGACGTGTCCTTTCATACTATTTTATTAGATAACATGTAACCCACGGACTGGCGACAAATAAAAATTAAATTAAGCTTTCAAGAACTGTTGATACATTATGTGAGATTACAGTTTCCTTAATAATGCATTGCAAAAAGTTTTATTGGGACCGTGCGTTTGTTGCAGGTTTATGACGTCACCGCAATCCGAGTGAAAGATGTCGCACACGGTACAGTTGGAAAGCCGGTGACTTTTTTAGGTAAATATATTGATATTGAGCAATCTTTTTTCGTTGTGATTGTACCAATGAGACACCTTAAGGAGCACGATTTTATAGCATAACGAAAAAGAATTTGTTTAAAGTTTACTTTTTTTCTGTCAAGTGGAAACAATGGCAGCCGGTCCCGGCAACCTGGAAGTAACGGTGAACGGCGGGCGGGTGCCCACGGCGGCGGCCGCTCAAGGCGCACACACGTACGCAATCAGCTTCACACCGCGCGACCCGCGCCCTCACACCGTTGAGCTACGGTTCAACGGGGATCACGTACCCGGTAATACTTTGCAAATATTTCAATATGTCATTTTTGTTACTTTTTATACTCATTTAAAAGAAAGAAAAGAAAAACAGGTACTTTGTATCTTTCATTATATTTACTTATTTCTGTTTTACCACCTATTAAGTTTACTTTTACACGGTTATTAACTTTGAAGACAATGTTAAATATTATTTCGAATTTGTCCTGATGCTATCAGGCTCCGGTAAAAGACGCAGTCGCTCTGGAATAACAAGTACAATTCAATATGTATTTCTAAAATTATGTTATTTTCATATCTTTACACACAGTACAGTTAATAAATTTTTTTTAGGGGATTATTCTGTACAATGTAATTAATCTTGACTCTAGGTAGTCCGTTCGTATGCCACGTGTCGGCGCCGGCGCGGGTGATCGGGGCCGGTTCGGGGGAGTCCCCAGACAAAGTTTCCGTGGGGGATGCTTACACCTTCAGCGTGGACTCGCCAACTTCACCGCACGTCGAAGTGCTGGGACCGGCTAGACGGCCCGTGCCTGTCCAGGTGATTTTGATATCCTTTATCATAACTACCTAATTTGGAAAGATAACATTATTGCAAAAGTCGTAAGAAAGTCGGTTTTTATGAGTTTCGTCGTTAAATCATTTTCAGTATATTTTTTGCTATTTTGATTCTAGTTAAAGAGATATACATTTATTTTGCAAAAAATCTAATGATAGTAATGGTGGGTTAATTTTTAGGTTTCAGCTGAAGAGACTGTCGGTGAAAATGAGGCCAGCAAGAGATATACAATTTCTTTTGTTCCCGTGGACGTGGGCGACCACAGTATTGAGGTAATTAAATGATATAAATACCTGTTATAATACCCGCGCCGTTAACTTTAACTTTTAAATTGTATATTGCAAAAAAAATGTATCACACTTATTACAGAAAAAAACTTTGTTTATAATCTACACAGACTACACACTCAAACAACAGTAAGGTTTCGCTAACTCATTTCTGCTACGAACTACCTCTTAGTGTTGCTCTTTGTCGGCGTAATTTTCCCTAAATATAAAAATTTTGAAATCATTCAAACCAACAATGCAGAACCACCACTACACACTCACACCACAGTTGCCTAGATGGTAAGTATGTTACTTCCTAGCCTCCAACTTGCTTACAATTTTTTAAGCTAATAGTCAAACGCAAGTTTTCTAGCTAGTTTAGAGTCAAATGTACGTGTATGAGGTATCCCAAGATGTTAGTATTGATCTGTTAACGGGCAGGTGCGCGCGGGCGTGATGGGTGGTCACGTGGAAGGCAGCCCATTCTTGGTAAAAGCGTACAGTGCAGCTCGAGTGGCAGTCACCGACATCTCTCCGGGAGTCGTGGGCAGGCCGGTGTCGTTCACTATCAACGCTTCGCATGCTGGTAAATAGACTTCTTTAAAAATTCTTGTTTTAATAGTTCCAAGCTTGCTCATAACAGTAAGCAATATTTGAGTCGCTGTGCTTCTATATGTAACTAATTTTAAACAGCCCCTGATTGTTGAATAGGTTCGTAATAACTTCTCGACTGTACTTAAATTCCCTTGTTTAAAATAACGTACAATTAGTGATTGGTTTGAAAGTAAAAAAATATTTCTTCATTATTTTCACAGGTGCTGGAAACTTGGAAATAATCGTAGCTGTCAATGGACGAAACGTGCCGAACTATGTACAAAGCGAAGGAAACGCTAGATTCAAGGTATCCGTGTTAATATATAAACAAGAGTATTAAAATGTTATATTTGAAACTCTTTGTTAACTTTTATATTAATATTGATACTCACCTAAATGTTTTCCTAGGTGAACTTTAAGCCTACAGAAGCGGCAACGCATACACTTTCAGTGCGTTTCAATGGCCACGCTGTCCCAGGTTCGCCCTTTACATGTAACGTGACAGCGCCACCATCGGCCAACCCCGCCGCGAGCGACGCCAGGGCTCATGGACCCGGTTTGGTGTCCGCGCCTCGTGCCCTACCTGCAGAAATACATCTTACTGGATTCCATTGTAAGTGAGGCGTTCACAACCCGTTTACAATAACATAATTATACAGTATAATAAATATGACAAAACACTTTACAGCAGCCGAACCAACAATATTCGTGACCGGTCCGGGCGGGAGCACTGTGAGATCGCGAGTGACGAGTGGCGGCGACGGGCAGTACACAGCGTCGTACACGCCGGAGGCTGTGGGCCGCCACAGCGTGCAGGTGCAGTGCGCGGGCCGACACGTAACCGGTTCGCCCTTCACGTGCAACGTGTACGACGTGCGGCGTGTGCGGGTCACTGGTCTCGGACCTGGAGGTAACTATTGTTACCTTCCCTATTATAAGAAAATGTTAGATATAAACATGCACTTCATAAATTTCTTTGATCTATGATATCGTGAAATATGTATTTTTTCAACAGAATTAGAAGGCACTCTCGACGGCTTAAGTCTCGATGAGACGAGTGCTGAAGAGGAACGAGGAGTGGAAGTAGGTAAACCAGTGACATTCAGCGTTGATGCTGCGGGAGCCGGTGAGGGTACTTTAGAGCTGGTCGTGTCCACACCGTCCACTACTGTTAAAGCAGAGGTATGAAATAACATAATTAATTTTACTTAAAATCGGTATATAAAGTGAACTTGCTACAAATTAATTTATCCATTTCTATTTTATGTCTCAACAATATGTGACCACTGCTAATGTATAAGAAACGCTGAATTAATATGACCAAAAACATTTCCATCTTGATTAGTATTGCGATTGTGTTTGGAAATAACTATAGAATGGTTACCTTATGAATCACATGATATAATAATAATTAATGTGTCCAGTGTTCTACATTAGCTGCAAATTGAGATATGTGTACCTAAATTAATTATTTATGTTCATATTTTAACAAATGTACAGTTAATAAAACTAGCAGTTCCATATGATTTGGCTCAAGAAAATGTATTATTAACAGGTGGTAGCCGTAGCTCGTGGTCTATATGATGTGACATTCGTCCCGGTGTCCCGGGAAGCGCACCGCGTGTCGGTTACGTTCAACGAGCAGCCCGTTCCCGGGAGCCCGTTCGTATGCCGAGTGAATGAACCGCATACTTACGTGCAAATTGGTTAGTACATTATTTCATATGAAATATCACTTATTTCTGAGCCGCCCCAAGCTTAATCTAAATATATTTAATATTGTTTCTAGGTGGAATTGCAACTGTTGAAATAGACGAAAACATAACAGATGTGGAAGTGATATCACCTACTGGTGTAAGAATTTCCGACGCACACGTAGAAGACTCCGGTCTTTTGACCTTCCCCGCTAGTCGAATTGGAAGATACATAGTGAGAAGTTCGAGAGGCCCAATTGCGGAGGTTGAAGCGCTTGACGCATCAGCTGTGAAAGTGCTGTCGATTGGAGATGCAATAGCCCACAGACCTGCTGTACTTACTGGTAAGAAGTTGTCTCGCATTCACAATACAAATGGTGGCGGTTCATTATAATAATATGATAAATGTGCCTACAAATACTCTGACATTACAAAGTAATTATTCTACTTATCATGCACTAAGTATGAGGGTGGGCTAATCATTGAAAACTCTGTGTTTTTATTATCTTCTTGATTATTATCTAATATTTTTCCAAATTAAAAAAAGTATACCTTTTGTACTATTTTTGTTAATCGTATTAATTCTTCTATATTTGAGCCTTTGTTTAATAAATATTGGAAATAACTCGACAGTGGGGTCGAACACGATTAACCGCTACACCACTTGCAGTGGGCACGAGCAACGCCGGCAACGGCCGCCTGTCGAGCCGCGTCACGTGCGGCGGGCACGCCGTGCCGCACTCGGTCCGGCGGCGCGGCGGCGCGCGCCAGGAGGTGGTGTGGCACCCCGCGCGCGCCGCGCCGCACCGCGTGGCGCTGCTGTGGAGCGGGGTGCCCGTGGCGCGCCTGCCGCTGCAGCTCGACGTGCTGCCCGCGCACCACGGCCAGGAGGTGACCGCTTTTACTGGAACTTGTAATTGATTATATTTGTTAAATCGATTGATACCTGTCTTATATTCGATAAATCGATTGATAATAAATGTATTTTGCACCGATTCAATGTTATATTATTTAACATTAGGTATCAGCTTCCGGCCTGGGTCTGTACCAAGCCCAAGTTGGTAAAGTAGCGTCGTTCAGCATCGATACCCTGGGAAGACCGGCGCGGGAGTTCGACGTGGTGGTATCTGGCCCTGGCTCGAGAGCATTGCCAGTACGTTGCTACCAAACCAAGTCCGGACTTCTTCAAGCTGAGTACACTATTACAGAAGTAGGACAAAGTACTATTGGTAAGAATTAAATTGTGCACTCAATAAAAAAAAATAAGAAAATGTATGGAACCTGATGTACATTTAGTCATTAAAATAGAATTAATTTCACTACACTAGATAATTACTACAACAAACATACATTTGAATAATATACATTATACATACATACCTAGGAATTTAATTGATTATAAAATTATAATATATGAGTATTTGGCACTCCGTGCTTTCTGCCTACACTGCTAGGGACCTGGGATGATGTTATGTATGTATGTATGTAAAATTATAATACATAAAAATATAATCATAGCAATAGAATGTGAAAATGTATACTTTACGAAAATATTTGTATTTATTTCCAGAGGTTCTCCATCTTTCTAAACCTGTCACCGGCAGCCCTTACACATGTGAATCCTTCGACCCAAACAAAGTGATACTGGCCGGTCTACCCACCGGAAATATTATAGCACAAACACCGATAAACTTTACTGGTAATTACTTACTGTACTGGTAACTTTACTGGTTTCTAAACGGTTCTTGGTATTTTAATCATTGCACTCTATTGGAATAGTGGACACTAAGGACGCGGGCGTGGGAGAGCTAGAGGTGGTGTGCGAGGCGATGGGCGAGCGGCGCGTGCGCGTGCCTGTGGAGCTGCGCGAGGACGGGCACACGTGCCGCGTGCGGCTGCGGCCCAGCGTGCCCGCGCACTACCGCATATATATTTCCTATGGAGGTGAGGACTATAAGGCTATACACGGAGTATATACAACTTTACACCAATTATAAAACTATGTGGTACCGATGAATTATAAAACTTAATGTAATCCTTTAGATGGCACATTTATCTAATTGAAAAGTTATATTTTATATAGAATTAGCTCGATTTTCAAAAGAAGTTATCGTTGAAAAAAAAACCCTATGTTGATAGGATTTTTTCCAGTATTGTATTGTCTTGTCGTAATCGTAATACTTAAAATACGATTCGTATTCGTGATATTTTAAGACTTATTTTAGTAATAATACGAAATTTAAAAAAATATATCCAGATAATGATAACTGCGTTTGTACAGTAATAATTGTCAAATTGTAATGAGTGTGTATGTATGTACGGGGTAGGTGCGGCCGTGGCAGACAGCCCGCTGTCGCTGGGCGTGCTGAGTGCGCGCGCGGGTGGCTCGTCGCGCTGCGCCGGCACGGGGCTGGCGCATGCGCACGTGGGCAAGGAAGCCGCATTCACCATACACTGCGTCGAGAACACGCCGCCCGCCGTGCAGGTACTGCGACATATACTACCTAATGCGAACCATATATCATTGTTACGTACTTTTTAACAATCATATCTCTAAAGCCTTTAAATATCTCGATATATAAATATTGAATACTAAAAGAAATTTGTACATTAAATGTTTCCCGTACGTTGCTTGATCGCTTCGACAGCTTCTCATCCAGCCATCGATAAATCCGATTTCCCAAGTCATGTAAATACATATTAAGTAAAGTCCCAGGTTACACAAGCGACTAAATAATTACCACCACTACATATTTAATACCCATGTAACAGGTGGAGAGACTGGCAGAAGAAAAAGAAGATAATACAGATTCGGGTCTTCTAGAATGTCGCGTAATAGCAGGAGCACCACGGGAGTGGCTTTGCGCGTACATACCATTGGTAGTTGGGCTCTATGAAGTAAGAATATTCACCTCTGCTGGACCACTTCCTGGCAGCCCGTTCTCTGTAAAGGTATAAATAAAATTTATCTTTCAAATTTACAAGTTATGAAGGTTGCAAAACCCGCATTTGTCAAAAACTGCCTGTCATGAAGTTCTTAATACAATCGGAGTGCATCAATTATGTGTTGCCGACCGATCATGCGGCAGCCTTATAAATGGGCAGTGACATAGTGTCTTGGCATAGTTCATTATATTGTAGTGAATGATGTTGTTACATTCTTTACAAAATATTAACTTCAAAATTTGTTGAATACTAATAACTATTTATGATTGGTTCGTGATTGTAAGCTGTCGTGAGCGTTTACTTGCATTTTAATGCTGATTGCAGAAACTGTATGTTTATTGACGATGAAGCAAAGAGCATAAATTTCTTGTTACAATATGTCTGCACGATTTTAATGTTTTATCAAATTTTCTGCAGGTTATAGACACATCAGCTATAGTGCCAGTGGGTGGCTGGGGGGCCGACAATTCTGGTCGAGTACGAGCGCCCTCCAAACTAGTTCTGGACACGAGCAATGCCGGGCCGGGCACGCTCGAGTGCTTGCTGGCGGGCAGACATCAACGTGAGTACCGAGACCAATATTTCAAACTCGGACTCAACATTAAGATGTTGAGTCCCGAGTCTGTTAAGACAGACTCAACAAAAACATTCAACAGACGACATCAATTTAATATTTATTTCCAGGTGTCGAAACAGTATCGGGGCGTGCAGTAGTGACGCTGACAGCGGCCGAGGGCGTGAGCGGGGAGCAGGAGCTGGAGCTGACATATAACGGTGCCCTGGTGGCAGGCGCCCCGCGCCGAGCTCTAGTGGTGTCGGGCAACACGGCCGACCGGGTGACGTTGGCTGGCCGCGGCCTGGCGCACGCCGCGCCGCACACGCCCGCAGTGTTCACTATCGGTAAGTACAATGTCATCTATCACACCTACTCAGCCGATAATATTCTCAATACATTCATATATTTTGGATAACATCGTCTATTTTCTCAGATGGTAGTGCGGCAGGTCCAGGGGCGCCAGAAGCATCCCTAACAGCCTTGGATGGGGAAAATATTCCCGTAGCACTAGCAGCTGCCGGGCCCGGGCTATGGCGAGCCACGTATACACCAAGACGAGCTGGTGATCATCAATTACGAGTGATGTGGGCTGGAAGACTCGTCAAAGGTAATTTTGAAATACAATACAAACAATAAGCTTGCCATTTGAGAGAGCAACACCAGTGAAACGAATATGATGCATAGACTTCAGATAAAAACATATGCTATCGCTTGTTCTAATTTAACATATGGATGTGTAAATATGTTATTTATAAATATACTTTTTTACAGGCTGTCCCCTAACAGTAAATGTAACAGCCGGTTCAGAGAGTGGCGACGCATCTCGAGTGGTGTGCTCGGGGGCGGGGCTTGCGGGGGGCGTGGTCGGCCGCGAGATACGATCCTGGATTGACACCAGACGGGCCGGCCCCGGGGAGCTCACCGCACATTGTACTGGACCGAACAAGGTGTGTAAAAATCCTTTAGAACATATATTTAATTAATTGAGTTTCCGTTGACGCAATTAAAATTTATATTATGAACTAAAATAACCGGAAGAAGAATGTGGAAAATATAAAATATATCCAGCGTAGTTTATGTTAAATTTTTAAGTAAATGCAATATTAAAAGTTTAACCTATTTAAGCGTTCTATATCTGGATCAATGTACTTGTCTTATCCATAAAATAACTTATTCATGAAACGTGAGTGGAGGTTCTGGCGTGTCCGTTATTGACTTATTATAGACTCAAGTGACTGAGGCAATTCTAGTGTAAAAGGAAGGGCACTCGCGAGTTTCAGTAATAATTATTAAATATAATTTCATATCTAGTTTGAAATCACATGCCTCGAAAATTAAAATCAATAGGTGGCGTACTGCGAGCTGTACGAACACGGCGACGGTACGTTCACCCTGAATGTGAAACCGGCGGAGCCGGGCCGACACGTGCTCAGCGTGCAGTTCGCGGGCGACCACGTGCCGGGCTCGCCCTTCGTGCTCAAAGTCGCCGGAGCACCCGACCCTTCTAAGGTATGCTGACATTATTACTCATAATTATATTTTAATCATGATTCTAATTTCTAAACATTAACACTAAACGTTAATATCGGTGAAACATCATTTTAAGATCTCTTAGAGTATTTGCTTGACTGCACTCACAATAGTTCATTCAATCCTGTTACATATTTTTTCTTAATAATATAACATATTAAAAAGTTGTAACCAGGTAAGTCGTTCGAATGATATCAATCGGTGTCAAACTTTCATGCACATGTAAACATGAAGAATGTCTCATATAAATTCGTCGGCGTGCAGGTGCGCGTGTACGGGCCGGGCGTGGAGCCGGGCGTGCTGGCCACCTTCCAGTCGCGTTTCCTGTGCGACACGCGCGGCGCGGGCGCCGGCCAGCTCACGGTGCGCGTGCGCGGGCCCAAGGGCGCCTTCCGCGTCGAGATGCAGCGCGAGAACCAGAAGGACCGCACCATTCTCTGCAAGGTTACTTTGCTCCGCTCCACCCGTGCATACTGCTGACCCTATTTGATTCCATTCCATTCCACATGTAAATAATTATAAACGTCGTTTTGAAGATATCCGTACTGACAACGTAAGCCGATGGTATCAGAAAATAAGTTCTGACCGTGTTTTATTATCGCATGGCGCATAATTTCTGAATTGATTTTTATAAAATTACAAATTACGACACTAATGAAATATGCGATTTATTTAATACTATCTTTTGCCCGCGACTTCGTCCGCATGTAATAGTTACTTTGGACAGAATTTGGAGTATCTCAAAATAAATTATAGCCTGTATGTTGCCGAGGACTAATAGCTATATAACAAAAAAAATCATAAAATAAAAATTTTATCCAAATAAAGATTATTATTATTATTAAAATCCGTTCAGTAGTTTTTGCGTGAAAGCCAGACAACAGACAGACGAAAATTTCAAAATTATTTTTTTTGGCTTGTGTTGCTTGTATGAAGACCCATATTAGTGATCTTTTTAGTTTTTATTCACTGTACAGAATTAAACTTTTCTACAGTTTTATTATATACAATAGTGAATGTCTCCGCAGTTCTCCCCCACCGAGCCCGGCGACTACCGAGTGGAGGTGCGCTGGGCGGGGCGCCACGTGCCCGGCTCCCCCTTCCCCGTCATGATCTTCGACACGCAAGAGGAACTACGGAGATACCTGCAAGCCACCGCCACCTGACCAACTTATTTATTGCCATCTATTCGTAATGTCAGTCTAGAGTAGCCGATATATATGTATTGTCACCTTAATAACTACGTAACTCGACCGTTCCTTGACCTGAAGCTTTGTCTACTACGTAAGCAGCTGCACACAAAATTATTCATAACGTATTCAATTGTATATGTAATTAACTTCTTGTATTTTCCTTAACCTTGTGGGGAAAATAATGGTATATTTGAATTGAAATTACTATCCTCTACGATAGCAAATTAATGGCAAGTTCAAATCAATAGCAAAAGTTAATGCCTCAGTTTTAGAGTTATCAATTAAAAAATAATCATATACCTACTTCAACATACTTTCACTTGTTTAATATCCGAAAATATGAGGTTCATACTGTTGTCGTTCAATAATAAGTTAACATTTGACTTTGACATAATAATGCAGATCGTTGGAGAAAAAAGTCGCTTATTAGAGGCATGTAGAGGTATACTTATTAATGTAATCACATTTTATTTAATGTAATTAATCCAAACAATGGAAAACTGAACATTACAAGAAAACAAATAGTTATTTACATATCATATAAAATATAGTTCCGTCCATTGCTTTTGGTGGAAGTAAGTTATTATCGTAAACTTTGTGTAAAATGGTAAAGCAGTGAATCTCCATTAAACGTCGTTTCTTCTACTTGATTACATTTAAATGAACTCTATTAATATGGAAAGCATAATAAATTGTTTATTTGTTAATATTTATTAATAATTGTGTAGGTGTAGGAATCATTTAACTTAACTAACGTACTTTTTTCGTTGTCGCTACGGTCAATACTAAGCCTGTGAAATCTAAATAAATGACTGTCAATATGCGATCTTATTCCCATGGAATAGTAGTGGTTTTAATATTTCTGATTGTCATTTACGTAGATTGTACAACTCTTGAATGGTAAAATCAGTTACTAATTGTTAATAAATTAAACATTATTACCTTTTTGTTTTATTTCCTTCTCCGAAAATAACCGTTTCCGTCAGCAAAATAGGTGGAAAGAAATATTTTTTTAAAATTACATAACGTTTATTTATCAGAACATACATACAGACTACATTTTATCAGTATTTAGTT
>DWUN01002889.1:0-12947 GCA_018249975.1 Passova gellias
TTCAGCAGTATTTCTCCTAACTTAAATTATTATTATTGTAAGTGTGCATAAATTATTAAATAAATAAATAAATAAAAGAACTGGCCATGTTAAGAATTTTTTTCTAATTTGTCTGTATCATATAGCAGAATAAAGAAGATTGGCGTACAGCAAAATTATGAGAAACAGGTCGCGCGTAAGCAAAGTTTATTAGCAGCATTATGAATGAAAAAAGTTAATTAAACTAGTGGACGGTCGCAGTAAAATATGTAACTTTAATATCATGCTAGCTCGCACAATACTATGTGAAATTTCAAACAAAAACAGGCAATGTTTGGGGCCGTCGCCTACGACCTTTCGCGAGCGACTTAAATTAAATTAAAGCATAGCTATTAAGACGCTAAGTAGACTTATATACCGAACGTACGAGCCACACACGTGACCGTTTTATTAAAATTGTACTTCTCAAAATTACTACGAATGTTACCGTAACGCGAATGAAGTTATTTTTACTTACGCGAAAAGTAATCGTAATTCACGAGTATGTCTTTCGCTTGCCTTATCTTTACTTTTACGATTTACCTATAACAGGTATTCGTGAGCAATCGTCAGTTAAGATTATAACGTACGTTTTATCTTATCTTATCTTTATATTCGATTATTTATACTATCAGTAATCATAATGAACTCTACAAATCTTGTAGGAATTTGTCTATTCTTAAAAATATTTGTTGCAAGAAGTATACATGTCACAAGTGTTAAAATTATATACATATTTCAAAGGACAATATCTCTCATCTATTCTTAATACGTCAAATCATAAAAGTTGCTAGTATGTATGTTGTTAAATAGACCTAATTGCGCATCACTTTTGAGATTGTTAAAGGAAAGCAGATTAAGTGCGTTGTTAGAGCGTATTTAAGCCTTGATAGCATCATTATATGTCTGAAAAGAGTCATTTAACATTAATCACACGCGTATCTATTTATGATAATGTGCATGATGGAGACAGCTGCCGAGGGAGACCAAGCCTGACCTCTTTTGACCAACTAGGTCAGATACCGGCTGTTGGGGGTATTCAGTCTTTAACCCTGACTTGCAAATATGTAAAAATTAAACTTCACTTGCATATAAAAGAAGCACTTAAAGATAGATATACTTGGCATTTGGTATAATAATATGTAATGAATATTCCCTGGCACTTGTCACATTTGTTACTTCAATAATATAAAACTATGATACACATTTGTTACTTCTATAATATAAAACTATGATACACATTCTAACTATATTATATTATATTCAATAGACTGGTAGCAAAAAATCATATCGGGAAGAACTAATTGACGCTTGCATATATGGTAATCAACGTATTCTTCTGGTATTACTCCTGCCATATAAACTTTTAATTAGACCTTATGATAAATCGTTTGATTGTTTTAAAATTTGCACCGCAAATACTAATATGATTGACATCATCCGCCACGGTCGGATCCAGCGCCGCTGATCTTATCGACATGTCAAACGAGCCGAGCGGACAATGAGGAATTGAAACACGGGTCAACGACCCGCGAACTGACAAACACGGCTTTAGTTATGTTCCTTCTATCACTGCTTTTGTAGGCTCACTACAGGATTGCGTTTTACTTATGATATTTTAAATTTTGTCTCACTTTTATAGAACAAACCGTTACAGAGTACAACGTTACGGAACAAAGCGTTAATTAATAAACTTAAGCTCTATTTAAATGTGATACGTCGAAATACAAATGCTTAGTATTACTAAGCATTTGTATTTCGCGTGCCGAGTATTGAATTGTACAAATTATTTATTGTGAAATTTGAGAACAATCCGATATGTTAATGAACGGGTAAATGTCCTTCGTCCCGACCCTGTCAATACGGGTAATTGCAAAACCGATTCCGAAGGGTCTGTGTTAATTACTAATGAAGGAATCCCATCGTCGAATCTACTATCTACGCGTATACGTATTGACTGTATTGTATAATACAGTCGTACAAAATTACGCAGGTGATCGAGATATCTGCGAGAATTTAGCGAACCTTACATAATTAACGTGCTGAATAGATTTCCAAACGATAGTTTGTCTATGGAATTCTATTCTATTCGTATAGCTTTTATGATCATTCTAAATCAAAATGTTTGTTCGCGATAAAAATATCACGGTAATTAGCCAATCTATAGCTAATTGCTAACGAATCGCTTCGATTAATTCGTTCGAGGAACTTATATTTGTTGAATCTTTAGAAGATATTGCCTACTACAAATTACTACTTCTTTGGGATATGAATTATGGTTAATTTTTAATTGTATTTTTACCACCATTTTTTGATTTTATTTTATTTTTTACTTTGATCCACACTTGTTATTAGATATAATATCTACTTATATATTTTTTTTTCTCGACTGTATTATCACCGCCTTCGACATCTCTGTTCAACCCTGAGGTTGGCTGGTAGAAAATGCTATGTATTTAGCATTAAGCCCGGCTCTTGTACCACAATTTTATATTTGGTTCAGTAAAGAATAAATAAATAATTTCGTAACACAAAAATAAATACCTCTTTAATCGTGGAACATACATTTTACTAGATGATAAGGTACCTACCTATCCACCAGCGGAGGGCATACCGCCAATTTATTGCGATCGTGTAAAAAATGAACGAGCAGAAAATATTTATACATGTACATAGTGTTTACTCTGCAGCCGGTTAGCGAAGCTTGTCATAGTTGGTCGTGCGAGACAAACGCTTTTATTGGGCGACTTTTCATTATCTGTTCCATCAAATTAAATGGGATGAGAATGAAAAATTGCGAATTGATTTAGATAGAGGCCACGTTGAACACTACGAAACACAATTAATTTTATCGGTCGTATTTCATCCAAGAAACTAGCTATTTCACACTTAATTACAGTTGCAAATACAAAATAGAAACAATCTTGTCTTATTTCTTTTCACACAATCACGCTAGAACACAGATCGGTGATTTAACTTACTTCAAAGTGTTGATTCTTTTGATTGATAACTGATATTCGATTGATTCTTTTCAAAATGTTCTTTATAGGCATAGCGCAAAGGGGCCTCTGAAATAGTGACGTTTAAGATGGTATTAGCGTGTTGCGCTGCAAAGACCGATGGGTAAATTAAATTTTTTGGAACCCTTAAACATATTTTGTTATCACCAGCTTGTATCAGTCCACAGCTGAACCCAGGCCTTCTGTAAAGAGCACCATCATAACCATTCTCTCTAATAACCCAATTTAATTCAAACGTTCAAACGGAAATAAAATATAACAAAAACGAATACAAATAAAAAGCAGCGAAATACACCGGCATACAGAAATCAATTTGAGCGTTAAAAAATAAAATTGATTTGTCTCTAACAGAGGAGGTCAACGCCCCGGAGCGCGCAGTCGTATGATTATGCCATTCTTTTAAATTGTGCATAAGCAATATTCGATAAAGCTTTTAACTCAACAAAGGAAACGATAAAAATACAAATTAGACACTAGATTTTATCGCCTCGCGGTTATTTATGCTAAAGATTTACCATGAATACGTAACTAATTATGTTTCTTGATGCTTTTAGCACATTTCAGATGACAGATATTTAAAATTCAATAAATATCAAGTTAACAATATTCACGGCTATTTTCAGTAAATAGAAGTGAAAATTATCTTTTATTGACAGCTTGGAAGCCGTTTACCTGGAATAAATTAATATTTGAATAATTTTTTTTTATTCTATTCGGTACATACATGTGCTGTTCTTGTACTATACATATAGGTATATGTACATATTTAAAGGCTTGGAAACCTACAAATGACGTGTCATGACATAGCCTGAGATCACGATCAATAAGAGAAACCACTATAAACCTGTGAGCAATATACTTGTACATATACATTATATTACTTGTACATTACATTTCCACCATTACAATATGCCAAATACCAACAAAACAAACGCCAAAATCACAATTATACCAACCTATCAATCAACTAAGTTAAGCTTTAATTGTAACCAAACATATAGGCAAATTCCTGTATAATTTACTAGTGGTTCAAATATTTTATTTTGCCGCTATCGGGACAAATGTTATAGCCTTTGTTGGTGTCGCGCACCGGCGACCATACCAATTAACATAAAATAGTATCGATAATAGAAAGCTAACGTTGACCTACAGGTCAATATCGCGTATAATCTCCGTATATATTACCTTTATCGGGTCCAGTTCTAAGCGGCGCATTGTCGCCGAAGCGCCACTGACCGTAAAAATATAAATACATTTGCATAATGAGTTATCCAAATTACGTTATTGCATTGAACGTCTACTGGAAAGCTTATATTTGATCGTTGTCTAAAATTCACCGATACCTCAATATGTTTTGAAGTTTACACTGACGCTATGTTGTGCAATAAACAGAATTATGTTTATAGCAATATTTAATACGCTATTTGTGACAACGTAAGCCTCCTCTAAGTACACGCACCATGGAATTCATTACGTAAGAATGTACATGGACAAAATTTAAATTTTCTGGCACGTGCCAGTTAGTTGGCTTCTCATTACGACATTTTGATGGCGACAGTCGGGGAATGCTGGAGATATCGGTATAAAGTGCATAGAAACGTTTAACGGCCTTTTTAAATTTACTTTTTAATACTCTTATTTTAATAAGCAACGAAAACTTATATCGCATTACTTGAGCGGAGATCGGGAATTTTCATCATACAATAAAGTGATTGAATGATGTGCTGATTAATGTGGTTTTTCGTGTATGAATATATACGTAACTTATGTAGATAAATCCATGTAAGTTAGAAATCATCTATTCAAAATATACATATAAAATCAAAATGTAAAATCTATGAAAGTACGTAAAATCAAATATTTATTAAAACGGACAATGATTTCCAAATTGTGTTTATTTTATGCTAATTAAATTGTTATTTTAAAAACACCTTTTTTATGTACCTACACATAATTAATTTTATTTTTATCGTCTTAACATTCTGTATCTTTAAGATAGACACATAAAAAGTTCTTGAAAACTTTTGTAAACGTAGCGGGCGTAGTTACCTTGTCAAACATAATCGCTGGATATTCCAGCAATCTCAGCAGTATTGACCATTAACTGGTCAAAAGACCTAATTATTTCAGCTAAATGGAGACATAGATAACATTTGTAAATAATTCTTTTTGGAAAGAAAGGTAACATGCCTGTTCATTGCTCACATTGAACTCTAATTTGAATCTGTTTGTTATTAACAACACACAATGTATGTTGTTTTATAAATTTGCAACGTTGTAGAGCTGAAGCTATGGTAACGATATGTAAGTAATGCTTGGTATCGCGTGTTACTGTGCAACTCGTCCTGAGCACGGCGCTGTGTAGGTTATTCCCAATTAAAGCGTAATTTCCGCAAATCGGTCGCTCGCAACTTTTTACTCGTCGCGAAGCTTACGATCGGCCGTTAATTAAAAGCTTCGGATGCAAGTTTTATTATTGCGATATCTTTACATTAAATCATCGCTGCAGGTAGCGATAAAACAATTTGTTATACGAAGATATTATCGACCGACGAATGAATCGTTAAATCTATGCGAAAATCTCGTTCAAAATGAACTGGTAACAGGAAGTAACGAACTGAGATACCAATCATCAATTTGCTTGTACAGCGGTAACAGGATGTTGTACTTAGGTAATAAGAAGAACAGTTAGCGCATACCGTATTAAAACTGTGTTTATTTTACATATCATTTACACAAAAAATCTAGATTAATGTAGTTAAAAATGTTCAAATATAGCCAGTACATTAAACAGAAGGAGTTATAGGACCTTTGTGTAGGAATAAAAGTATTAGTGTCAGATATTAGGCTAAGCTTATGCCTTTTAAATTACTGCTATCAATTATTGGCAATTATTGATAGCATTGATATCCTAGCAGTTTTGATTTCAGTGTGTAGCTCAGGAATGTAGATTCAAATCCCCACACGAACATCTCATTGTACAAAGCCACGTGCATTTTATCAAGCCATACGAAGTGGGCAGTGATTCATTCGCTTGAACTAAAAAGCATGTAAATAATTCGTTCCTTAATTAAAAATGTGTGCGTACTAACTCGGATGATTGCCTCATTGAAAACTACAATTGAATTGTTAGGATACGACATTGACCTTGTGCGAGGCCCAATTTGTACTCGGCATCGTGAAGTAACACTTTAGCATAGTAATACACACAGACAATCAGCTTCCTCAGTGAGCCTTGTAACAGACTCATTAACATAGAGAAAATATTTGTATTCGACACCACTATTTGAATCTTCGTTAAAAGAAGACTAATTACTGTTAGTCTGTCTTCACATAGTAAATTTTTGTGTTAATTAGTTGATTTTGCTAAAGATCTCTTATAATTTTATAATGTGTTAAATATAAATAACTGCAGTAATACTGCAAATATCTATTTTAAGGGTTAGTAGTTACTTCAGGATGACTCTGCCGACACTAACGACGACGGTATAAATACTTATTGTATAGGAAACGGTATAAGAGTATGAATAGTATGTAGAGTTTAAAAGGTACCATTTAGTCGGTAACACATTTTGTAAACCGAAAAAATTTGCCTCTTCAACAAATATTAACGGAACAAGCGTATTCAAGTCATAGTAATATTCGTAAAGATGTTAATCTGTAATTATTTATTATGGTACTATATTCTTAATTTAATTTTTTAACGGGGACTGTAAATTTCAATAAACATGTAATTACTGACTTACTTGAAATTTGAAATTTACAAAATAAATTGCTATTCAAAACTATAACACTACCCGACGGCTATATTAACGGTGATCTGAAAAATTATATAAAATGAAATTGCATTGTCTTTACTTTTAAAACTATCATAGACGTAGCGCGCTGCAAAAAGCTCTTCAACACGGCTCAGATTTCGCGAAGTCTATTATTATTTATGCTCTATGACAACAACTATAAATAAAAAGATATTCGCAGCCCGTCTGTTAAGGAAATAACGCTTCGTAAACTGTCTGCTGTGAAATTATTACCTGTTGGGAGTTGCGAGGCAATTTATAGCACTATAACTACTACTTGAAGAACAAGGAACCACTGAGAACTGAAGTAGCGGGCATCCGGCCACGCAGCCTCGTGTACAACTTACAAGAAAACAAGCTCTCCCAATGTTTTGCGATTACAATATGAAAAGTTACGTATATTTTAAGCGGCTTCACAATTTCGTAACACAAATGTAAGAACTTGAAAAAGGACTATTGGAGTAAAAGACGATATTGGTGTAGAGATAAAATGGCACGGTCCGGTGGTAGAAAATTTGTTGATATAAAAATGACAAAACAGGTATATATATTGTTTGAAGCACATTTTTTATTCGGTGCTCTGTGAAAGAGCTGGTGTGATGACTTGACAAATTTCAGATACTGCTATAAATATTACTTGCATACTCGCATATATTATTCGCATTCACTACCTATCTAGTACATAGTCATAATCCTTGCAAAGACTATCCATAAATTTAGATTTTCGTTTGTTTAGACAACTACTTTAACATTAAAGTAAAAAAAAGTGTTATAAATAAATATACAGTCTAACTGTTCATATACATATACGCAAATGTAGTATTTACCGTTCAGAAACTACTAAGGTTCCACGTTCAACGTTCACGAACAAGTAATTATGCCATGACGTTAGTGCTTTCTTGGAGAAAATGCAATTCCACAATGACTCTTGAGCGCCGTTCGCGAGTGGGCCGCGAAGAGAGCCTACACTTCCGAAGACAGGTGTGACTTCCATCTGAAGCTAGCTATCGAAGTATCTTCACGTCGGTACTTGTATGAAAAGTATTAATAGATTAACTGATTTAAAAATGTAACATATGTACTCTCAGAGTTACTCAAAGACCAAATCAAGATCTTTAATAGAGAAGCTTAATGAAAATAGAAGTTGGCAAAAACGTACATCCTTAGAATCTTTACTATCTGTTCACCCCTTTGGGAGATAGACGTCACCGTATAACCCTATGTATACAATTATTGAGAAGTAAACTTTTCACAATATTCAATACGTAACTCATACTCATGTATTGGATGAACTTAGAATTTACAAGTAGATTGCGACGTGCCGTCACGCTTCCATGAGCGCACAATACGGTAAGCGAGATGTGAAGTTTATTAACTTCAAAGATAAGAAAGGCCGGCTCCAAGTGGATATAATACTTATAATACTTATACTTAACATAATGAAAATATATAAATAATAATATAAAACGTATGGTAAGCAGTTATCGAGATACAAGTTCCTTTGAAATTTCTTTGAAGGTACATATTATATAATGAACATCGTATTTATTGGTAGAAAGCTATTTATTTTTTAAATTGACAACAAGTCTTCTACAGAATTAATAATGTACCGAGTACGACGAAACGAAAAAACTAACCATAGACAAGAGAATCAGCAAATTGTTGCCAGGATGCACGTTTTAATTGTTTTAATTATAATTGGTTTTTTTTTTAAAGTTTATGTTCACGTATTTAACACGTAGCAAAATTTCTGTTTAAATATCATTGTTATATATAGTAAGTACACAATATATGTATAAACATCTTTTAACACTACCATAATTAAAACCAACCAATTTATTACATTGATAGACACGTAATAGATATGGTAATGAATTGTGAAGGAAGTTTCTGATGTTGATATAGATAATGCTATCCTCATTCTGACCGTAGGACCGTGTTCAACAGTGACAATAATGACGTTGATGAAACATGAGCATATTCGCTACAAAACATCGACTTATCTCAGCTTCCACAGGTTGCAGTCTTCACGATACAAAATCGGCGTTATAAGATTCACTCCCACTCGAATTCGGTCATGAGGCAGACGCCCACAGGCGACAGCCGACGCTGTCTGTGATGCTCCAACTATTGTTTTAATTCATCTTTTAACAGTAAAATCGAACCCACGCGAACAAAGTATCGTATTTTACATTAATATGCAACTATAGAATTACTTATTGACATATAATACGCGTTTATTGTGTTTTAATGTTGTCTGAACGCAATATATTATAATATTAAGTATCTAGAAAGTCATTCACGGGTAGGATATATTTTTTTATTCATTGAAAATGGATGTTTCTTCATAATTATTCCTAGTATTCACCGTTATAGCAAGTGATGTAAATATCAGATGTGCTTGCTAGGATTCAAAGGTCAAACTATGACAGTAGAAAATTTTTGTAGGTTGAAGTAAAAACGTTACGATTTGTTTCTATTCTGCCTCAATTAACTTTCAATCAGCACATTGAAATTTAATTATTGAAACCTGGCCATACGGGCGACCCTGTAATAATTTAACAAAGCAAAACGCGAACTGACAGGATCACCACAAACGATGCCCGCATGCACAGCGCGGTCAGTTACCTTTGCCGCAGCAATAAATGCTAGCTTTAAAAAAATAAGCTTGCATTTTGTGTATTGTAATTTTATTTCATTTCACACGAATGAACCGAACAGATATTGTTGAATTACGCTAATAAGTCTGGAATGCGAATTTTGGTAAATAAAATAGACCGATTCACTCCCCACCAGTAATAATTATGTTTTAAGTTTTTAAAGTTATAGACTGTCTGGAAAGACATTATCGAGTAATAATCCCTATGGTACCTATAACGTGGAAACAATTGGGAAAACAATAATATAATTTTGCATGTCGTGTTTAAAATAAATCTTTACATCAGTACTTAATGTTATCAATAAACGGTTAAAAAATACTTATTGGTTTTAGTTTGCAGTTACGAGGAAAAACTGGTTAAAGAGAGCTATTAAAATTCATCAAAACGTCACAAATACGAGCATTACGATGATTTAAATGAAGGTAACTTTTGGTATGCAACATGCAAACATAATAACGATTTCAAGATCCTGCAACAGATATCATTTTGAATCGCACGCCGAAACTGGTTTCGGGAGAATAACTGGTCTCCAAAGACCATTATGCCCGATGAATCAACTCGAAGTGAAAATTTGGTCGCGAACACATGCAATTTGAATCCCATTTTTTAAGAGAACGATTTATACAACCACGTATACGGAACGTTAATGTCAAATTTAAAAGACCGTTTGAGAATTGGCGCCAAATGAACTCATACCAATATATCACTCGGTCCCTCATTAGACTAACATTATGCGAAGTGATTCCTGTTGTGAACGGATTCCGACCAATCCCAGATCGCGGCTAAGATAAGTTTTGAATCGATTCGTGTTAGCCTAAAAAGATAAAAAGTATTCTTTTACAGCGTTACGAAGGTGCCCTACCAATCATTATCGCAGCTCAGAGATGGCGCCAAAGAGGACGGCGCGTTGGCAATAATTTAGTCCTTTTCAATTTTGCAAAAACAATCATGTCTTAAGAATTTCAACGTGTCATCTTTATTTATACAATGTGAACTGTTTATATTTATTTGATATTAATTAACGCAAAAAAAAACAAAAACAGTTATAAGTGTCAAATAGGCTCCTTTGAGTTTTACCGAACAGCCTTATTACGGCGCAATAACATTGAGGTTTTTTTTAAAACATTGCTTTATAAATTGGAATCTTTTGTTCATTATTATTAATGAAATATATTCCTCCAATATCTATTTCGATATTCCTCGTTTCGATTGGTCATCAATCGGCTTACAATTTCAATTCAGACGTAACGGTTCAAATATTCGTGATTCCTATCAAAATACGTATTTCCCAGAATTTGTGTTGGAAATACATTGTGTAATTGGAGCCTTGAGTTCAAAATCTCATTTCCTTCCCTATTAAAATAGCAGTATAGAATGCGGTATGAATATATACAAGTAGAATGCATATACGAGTATGTTAAACATTGGACGCCGTCGCAATATTTGAACTAAAACGTAATTTGAGTTAAACAATTTGACCACAGCAAAATTTGGAATAGGAGATTAAATTTCGTTTATCCTTTAATGTCTTCAGCCACGCAGCATAAGAATTTAACGAGCATTTTTTACCAACTTTATTGTACTACTGTTGAACATGGATTTCCACTTATAATGCCAAATCTTAAAGATATTAGACAAATGAGGCTTAGCTTATTTCATACACCTCAGATAAATATAAAGGAAAACATTAAGTATGCAAGTTTCATCATGCTGTCGTAATGGTAAATGATATTTAATTTCCAATCACTTCATATATCCACCCAATTTTACTCTTATTAGTAGCAGCTGTATTGATATGAATCGCACCTACATCCGAGTATAAAACTACAGGTATAGTGTATTTTAGATGCATAGAGATACAACATAATTCATAAAACCAAGAAAATCTATGCAAAGGTTGGTGAAATATCAAGTAGAACTGAAATGTCAAGAAGAGTCACTGAGAAAAACGCACGCGTAATGTGCAAAAGGATAAGGAAAAACTAAACGCGTCATAATCCAAATAGAAACATCGGTGCTATAGCTGTGAGCGGCCATTTCCTGTATAAGTATATTCGGCAGTGCGTAATGTACTGGAGCTCTTTCCCCTCTTGCTTGTCTATATCCCCTCAGACATAATGACGTAATGCTACATATTTCGTTAAAGTAGAGAATCGCTAATAATACCAACAGATAACGCACTTTGGTCTATTACCATTCTTGTTACATCAATCACAAATAGTTCTTCTCTATTCAAAGTTATTATTAGTTTTGTAAACTTGTGATATGTAGCATGTGTCAAATGTTAGCCAACTGATATAGGTTTTAGTACAAGTACTGCTTGTAGTAACGTGAAATGAAATACGCGTACTTATTTCGCTCTGTTGCTACCACTTTTAGTGGATTTGAATATACATTTTCAATCGCCAATAGAAGATTTCAAGTATTAGGCATGTGAAAACAGCCATAGTAAGCTCCAATGAGATTCATATTCTAAAAGTACAACAACAACAACACAATATCACGCCAGGTCCCTAACGGGGTAGGCAGGAAGCACCGAGTGCCAAATAACACTGTCTTTGCAAATCTGTCGCGCTTCATCTACATTCATCGCTCTCTTCATGCATACATGCCGGTTTCGGAGACTTGACTCCTCCGTCAACCGGTATCCGACCTATTCGGTCGAGATATGACGGTCTAGGTCTCCCTCGGCGCCTACGTCCATCAACACTCGCATGTGTTGATTCTAAAAGTGTAACAACGATATTCCTACGTCAATTCGCCAGTGCGTGTCGCGCGCCGGTTACTGAAAGCCTATTTCCGCCTCTTCTGTCGAAGTCCCCTCATCTATTACTGTGATGTAATGGCACCATTATAACACAAATAGGACTGAATTTTCCTAATTGCAATAACAATAAATCTCATGAAGTTGCTTCTCTTTAAATTAATTTAAATTAAACCAATTTTAGATAGTTCAGTTACGTCAGCAGAAAAAAACTTTTATTACCTGAAAAAAATGGATCCTACTTGTACTATTCATAAAAAAAATATATTCCAGTGATTTTCCGACAATCACGCAAACAACATTGCCTCGCCATGTACGAAACATTATATACATTATGAACGAGCTATAATTAAGTATGATTATATTACATTACACGATTAAATTATATTAGTACGGTTATTGTTTTCGTCAGCATATATATATCATACTATGTTAAAATGCACTGCTAGTTATAGTCCAGAGCAAAAAGTTATTGAGCTTAAAACAAAACATGATTTGTTAAAAGCAAATTTATTAAAATAGAATAACATTTAAAACCGATAATATTAGCTTAGAAAAAACAATAAACATAAAACGTACAACATGGAAAAAACTGTTGAATACCAAAACTCTTGTCAGAAGTGGGATTCGAACCCACGCCCACAGAAGTGGACTGCGACCTGAACGCAGCGCCTTAGACCGCTCGGCC
>DWUN01002890.1:0-12940 GCA_018249975.1 Passova gellias
TTTATTTATTTATTTATTAGATTACTAACGCAAAAATCAGCAAATATAATCATAAAATACAGAATGTCTTGTATGGACTATTGCTAGCCGATCTCACAATTACAAGTACCTAATCACAGCGTGCACTATTCATTTTCCAATGCCTTAATTTATTTTACAGTACAAAAATTAAAAATAACTTTTACTATGTTTGCTTTTACAACTTTGAAGTTTTAACAGTGCATTATTATTATAAAATAAATGTGCTTAATTATTTTAAATGAAATTCAATTAACCTATTCAACTATAGAAAATACGCAAGTCATTCGATCTGTGTACCCGAGAGCCTAACATAAAATAAAATTAATTAAATATCTAGGTTGCTTGCCTATGACAAAGTATAGTTGGAATAATTGGAGTTAAAAACAATAAAAATATTTGAAATTATAAGAAGCAAGAACGGTCTCAAGAGTACAATTATAAAAGGATCCTAAGACAACATTGGGGAACGCTTTCAAAGACTAAGACCGATTTGACAAACAATGAAAAGGGCGTTTAATTCAAATTAGCTCCGAACTTGGAGATGTTGATTGAAACAAGCTCGTACCCGCGAGTCCACCGACCAGTGTGCTAGCAAATACAAAATTTTCATTTTATTGTTATATTTCTAAAGGAATTTACCTTAGAATAACTTAAAGCAGTAACGATTGCGCCGCCTGCTGTGGGGGATTTTGGTTTAAGCTTTGTGACGCTCTTCTGAATTTAACAATTTAATCGGCAATTCAAAAGCATGTCAATATGAAGCATGAGCGCTTATCACAGAACAAAGATATTAACTCCACTCATATCGAATAATGCAAACTCATATTTACGATCAATATTTTGTCTGTATGTAGTGGCAGCTGGCGCGTAAAACTTAAGATGACATTGACAGTTTGATATTGACATAATTATGTCCATTGTAATTTTAGTTCAACATTTCTATGATCTAATAGTTATAGTCAATAATTTTATAATAATTAATGATACAATAACTTAAAAACATAGTTATGCGTGTTGTCATCCGCTATGCCTTTTATTAACTTCGTTGGCGAGTTAAAGGTAGCACATTAGTCACCTGAACAATTCTCATAGTCCTTAGCATAGAGAACATATTTTATATGGAGATCCTATTAGAAACAGATGTTTTTCAGACAGAATATCAAAGGTGGGAAAGCAGGATTGTTTACATTACGCGAGATAAATCCAGCGAAAAAATATCTTTTATTAGACATACTTCCACGCGACGGCTTCAAAGGCATTATTTATAGACCTTGAAAAAGGATTCCGTTTCCGAGCATCTTTATTCTTTTATCTATTTCTAGGTCGAATAAATAAAACGTATATTTTATAGATACGAACACAACAGTGACACGCGAGACATCTGAGTCTTTAGGGACCGCAGAAATGTGTCTCATCTGGATCCCGAGAAAGCCTTAAAGTAAACATGCCTCGTAGGGTTTAGTGATCTTATGGTATATTCGTTCGATGTCCAAATATATCAGAGGAATTAACGTGTACAGTTCACAGATAGCTTTAAGGTAAGCATCGAGCAGGCAATTAAGGGACCTATAGTTGCGACCAAACTGGTTTCATCGTCATAATAGAAACCAGATGCTTATGTCAGTGAAGGTTTCTCCAGATCACTTGTAAGGCGAGCAGCTTCATAGCATAAAATACAAGCAAGATACATAACTGTCTTTGATGAAATTTAGAGTTAGACCTTCGTTGTATGTTATCTAAACACTTTTCATATAAAAAGTTATCTTTTATTAAGATATACATATATTTATTATCATTTCTCCGATTTACTTATTAATCAGCGGCAGATAACGGCAAGTACGCGAACAGCCCGTAGCGCCCCGAGTCAATAAGTTGATTTTAGGAAAGCCTTTCGATCGTGCAATCCAAGCAAACGCACGAAAAGTTTAATCTCACCTTAAGTCAACTCACGTTTAAGTCAAATACTCGGTCAAATGATTTGTCACTTCGTGTCAATCTATCGGCACTTGCGTTGAGTGAACTTGTCATAAACAAACTTATCCTTTCATGGTTCGTGCCGAGAAACTTCTGGCTAAACACTCGACGGTGATTATTTTCCTTATTATATTTTCTTTTAGGATGGACCTTGCTTCTAAAGGGCAAGATTGATTGCAGAGAGACCCATTACAACACATTCATATTCGTTTACACTTTTGCAACATTATAGCTAAGTGATGCATCGAACTCTAATGGCATTCTTTCCCTGTCAACCCTAGATGATAGAAGTCTTTTGGTAGATGTACAAATATTTAAAGTCACAACATACACATAATATTGTGAGAGCGCTTCCTGTTCTACTAAAAACAAATCACAATCGTCTAGAAAAGGCAAGTGTATTTGAGCAAACTCTCTTAGCTCGGATATCATATTCTTCACTGAAACTAACATACATAGACTAACTATTTACAGTCCTATTCCTGTATGTAGTCTCGCTAATAAATAATAAAGTATAATTCGCTTAATTTCATGAACTAAACGCTTCTAAAAGATTCCAATCATCAGTAATTTGCAGGTGTTTTGGCGACGGTGACCACTTACCACCATCAGGTACCATCAGATGGGGAGTCTACCTGTTTGAATGCCTTTTAGAAAAAAGTACAGACAAGTTTTTGAAAACCCTATTATTATACCACATTTACTGACAGTACCTATATTTGTGTCATACATATACGAGTATACCACATTTACTGACAGTATATTGTTTTATTCATCAATATCTTCGACGAAGTAGGGACAGCAGATTAATTGTTGTTTCTGTGAAGTTAACACAAAGGCGCTGACCTCCGAACGCGGTAAGGGAACCTTAAAAAGGCATCGAGTTTTCAAAAGAACATTAATTACTTAACATAGCACTTCACGAATGTCGGACAAATTGCTCTTGAAGAATCTCCTAATCCGAAACTTGCGAAATTAATCTCCCTTTTATTAACCATTCATTAATTTCGACGCAGCCCGCCGCCGAAATAAGGATGTTGAATTAATTTTTGAGCCCCTAACTTGTATGAGACCACTAACTTTAATGGCCAATTAGTGTTAATCGGCTTTTTTGGAAATTAAAACGAATTTCAACCAACCCTTTGAGTTTACGCTTGGATTACCAAACCATTAGATGCTTGTAGCCTCGCGGTTACTGTTCATAAGCAATCAGTGAAGTTAGGCAACTTCTCCAACGACCACCTGCTGTATAGATGACTGTGAATTGAAGTGTGCGACCCTACGCACAGGAAACTGCAAATCATTGTAACATCACACCCGGTCACTAGCTGGTTAGGCAGACAGGCCCGAGTGCCGAATATCTTTATACATACACATCGGTGATTTTACATTCATCATTATTTTTTATTGTCCCAATTGTCACCATTACAATATGTCAATTTACTTTGCAATTTCTTACAGAAACCTGATTCGATATTACACAAGAGTTCGCGTCTGATACGAATATATTATTAAATTGAAAGTCAAACTTGAAATAAACCGTCAAAAGTTATTTAGAAACCTGTTAGACGGTATCAGAGGATGTCGCCAGTAGTCTGGGGTTTATGGAGGTCTTCAGAGTACGCAATGCAAAAGCTAATACTCATAGAAAAATGCCTTTCATTTGCGTGCTTAGCAATTCCCATAACATATGAAAAACAATAGAAACTATGTGATATCATAAACATGACTAGTATTTTCCAAGTCGCACAACGCAAGCCCAACAAGCAGATAACAAGTTCCTGTCCCGTTCTTATCGAAGCCCAGAACGTATACAGCGAAAAATTGCGCGACTCAACAAATTTACCGGGAACAAACAGATAAGTAAGGAAAAAGAGATTTCCCGCTGCCACATTTCATGGAAAATGATAAGTGTCTCTTGAAGCACCTGTTACACAAGCAGCGAGTAACATGAAGCTATAAAATATATTCTTCAAAATAATCAAACTTGTGAAAATGGTCTTAGCAAATTATACACTTGCTAAATGCACATGCCTTTGTATTTTTTTTAGCATATTCTGATAGTCTTAATTATTGTTGTCTTCGCTTCTGTTTGTTAGTATGCATGTGTATTCTCTTTGCACGTAAGCCGCGAATAAAGGTTATTATTATTATTATTATAATTAAAGGCAGAGGGGTGAAAGTTATTGAAACCCAGAAGCTAGGAGGGTCGGCTGTAAAGTAAACCACCAAGCTAACGCTGCCCCTGTTTATAACATGACGTGATTGGTGTTTGTTTCTTGTTTCATGTATTAAGTATTTCACTTCGCCATTTCTAATGGTAGCACATATAAGGGTAAATACACAAACAATCCGATACTAAATAACCAAATTTTTCATTAACTTGTCTATGCAGCCGGAATCAAACCTGGGACCCGCTTCCTGATAGAACGTCCAACACCTTATCGGTGTATGATTTTGCTTATATTTTTGGCAGTCGCGATGAGACAAGGAAACGTTTAAAATATAAATGGGACTGTTTTACGCTGCCAGTTATTTACTTGTTTTATGTGTTTAAGACTTACTCTGCCTATAAGCTGAAATGGCTCTTTATTAAGACAAAAAAGACAATTTTTGAGTCAATTTTTTATATTTACTTTCGGTAAACAGCATAGCGCAAAGGAACATTTTGAATTTTGACGAAATCGGTTTTGATATATATGATGAAATGATTTTGTAAAAACAGACAGACAATTACTTTCATTATTACGTCAACACGGATAATAAAGCGTTAATTTTAGCGTCCCTTTTATTTATCACATATTAAAATAATTTAGAGATATGATGTTATGGAATAGTAAATAATTAAAAGAACTTAACAATAATTCGCTGTCCGCTTACGGGTTTGACATGCAAATTGATATTTAAAAAAAAATTATGTCAACGTCAATAAACTAAAATATTCAAACCAACAGAGTTTAAAACACATTTTGTAACAATAACATTACATGTCGTTTATGTAACAATAAAATGGACATGAACATTCAGGGATGCTTCAAGAGTGCAAGAAAAGAGGTGAGAGATACTTGCATTAATGTTCCAAATTTTATATGCACAATGGCCGAATTGTTTCGAACGGTTTCGAATTGTTTCCCTTTTATAATATTGGATAGCCTAGCTGTTTGAAATTCAGCCTCCCACTGCGTAGGGTTTGGGTTCGATCACATCTTACTCGTTACCTGCGTTTTGATCTTGAAATTTAAATATTGCTAACTGTAACTATAAAAGCAAACATCGCGACGAAACCTGCACACCTTAGGAATCGTTATAAAAATATATAATCTCTTCTGAGGTGAGTGAAGTATTCCAATCAGCATTTGAACAGCGTGGTAGACTATGGCCTACAACCACTTCACTGTGAGCAGAGATCTGTGTCCAGAAGTGCAACAATAATAGGCTTAGAAATAAATGAAAATATACATACGTAGTTTTATTGTATTAAAAGTGGTTGGTATCTTAAAATGTTCCGCTGTGGATAACAGCTGAACGTAAAAATGAAAATGAACACACGAACAGCCTTCCAAATTACCTTTTCTTCGGGGAACAATAAACGGAAACAAAAAAATATATGTATTATCTTATAAAGTACCGAAAACACTCAGGAGACCCTCTCCTTGGCGAGTTTACATTTTCCAGACACGTCTGAAATGAATTTCAGGTAACATTGATGACTCCGCGACACGAACTCACGCAGGCGGGCCTGTTTCAGGCCTTCAGTCGTTTTACAGACATTTTTTTTTGTTTATTTATTCACAACGTAGACCTTATATCGCGTAGAGCGACCTAATAATACAAATAATAATGTTGATAAAACCTTGCATTCGATAATTAGTATTATACCATCACGTCAAATCTGTTACGGGGTTGGCAGAAAGCAACGAACGCTCTTCAACAATTACTAAATTACTAAAACAGCTATTGTCTTTGTATTAAATACTTCTGAAAATGTTATATACCTTCAAGCACAACCTACACCACTCGGGTATGTAACAATAGAGATATTTCAGAGCGAGAAGGACGTGATGTGATGGTATAATAATAATAGTAAGTAACAATAAATATTCCCAATGCTCTCGTGGTCGAGTGGCTAGAGACTCTGACTGCAAAACCGGAGGTCGTGGGTTCAAGTCTCACCAAGAACAAACATTTGTGTGGCGAGCACATTTATTTGTTCTGTGTCTGGATGTAATAAAAATACCTATATAAGTATTATATCGTATGTATGTTTATCAGCTGTCCGGTTACCACAACTCGGGCGTTAGATTGCCTAATTTGAAATCGGATAGCGTTGTGTGGAATTGTCCTCAGACATTAAGATATTCTATTGCCTGCCAATTCTGCTGGTTTCATAGCGTCACTAAACCACAGCCTTAGGGACGCATACGATACAAATGTACTCACCCTGAGGCTTCCTTCTCGGAATGTACTCGCGTTCATGTTTACTTAATAAATCAATTCGAATGCGCGGTCCACATTTAGTTTGTATCTAAATTTAGAATGAGAACAATAATTGGGACAGTTCGGGCGGCTTCAACGCGAAGCGTTAACTCGGGGATGAACACGCAAGGTTTGTTTCCTCAGATTGCGTCCACAATGTTGTGTGTGAACCGCCTTATGGCATAAATAACTTTAATACGAGTATGCTCATTCGGTATCATTTTACAGAATGAGATCTATACTCACTGCATTGCTCCCTGTCGTAATTCGGCGGCGATTCAATGAAATATTGATTTTTCAATGAAATATCGATATTACAGTATGCGGAAATGAATAATAACCGTTAGCGTGATAGGATTTGGAACACCGCGCGATATACAATCACATTTCAAATTCCAAAGCCTTAATTTTGTTCTAGATATTAACGAACACTAACTAAGATATAGTTAACTGTCCTTTTCCAGTAGTCCTGACGCACAGATGCATTATAGATGCATCGAGGAGAGCGGACATTTATGAATCTTGTTTGCCATATACAGGATGATTTTATTGGTTACAGAGAGTTTGTTAATAAGAAGGCTTGTAGTGTCGCTCATCTGTACAACGGCCATCATTGAACGCTGCACTGAAATTATGTATTGCGGAGGTGACGAGTGCAGGTGGCAAAGAACACTAATGGGTCATACGGTGAGTTGCGCACTGTTTGAAAAATGTCGCAAATCACAAAAAAAGTACAATAAATTTATAATGACCAGCGTCTTTGTCCGCGTGGTCAAAAGAATTTGTTGTTCACACGTCAACCCATTATTGCGCACGGTACCGTCATCTATAGCGCTTGTTGAAATAAAACGTGCCATCCCGAGAGTACGAGATATTGTTTCGCGAATAAAAGTAGCCTATGTCACTCTCCAGCCCTTCATCTATCTCCATGCGAAAAATCTCATCGATCCGTTGCTCCATTTTGACATGAATGATGAACAAACAAGCGCTCTCGCGTGTCTAACATTAGTAGGGTTTTAATGACAATCATAATTTAAAACTATTCCAGTTAAAAATATAATATTTGGTTTAAAATGTTTTTTTTTTTAGTTCAGCATGTCTCGCGCGTGTTGCTCAAGTCCAAACGAAGGTGCAAAAATGTTTATGGCCAACTTCAAATCTTGGCTGCACGCGCACGAGGAGGCACAAGTTAAGCCGTTGATATATTAAAATTATAGATCTGCCCATCTGAGGTTCGGGTTCGAGCCCCTAGCATGCACCTCTGAAACTGGACACATGAAATTTTATATTTATGCTTGGTTAATAAGAAAAAATACTGTGTTTATTGGTTTTTGGAAGTCCAATTTCAGCGCGAGCGAAGACTCCGCCAAAAGCCATTATAACATATCATTTGAAATTTCAAATTTAAATTTCGAATTATTCGAGAACAACTCTTCAGTATACGAAACACGATACGCCATTAACACTTCCATTTGCAATCTTCTGTCTTAACGATCGCTTGCTCAAATGTCTTTGACGTTCTTTTGTTCACTGAGTTTCCTTGTACTCGCCCTGCACTGTTTAATATTAGGGGTCAGCTGTGTTCGATATCTTATATGGGAGGATGCTAAAAGCAACATTGCAAATATCTTTCCACTGCCTAAATGATCGTAGCCATGTAACAAAGTACTGCTGACTTAGTCCAAACATATCAAATAACTTACTAGTTTTAATAGTAAAATTATTTGATAAAGTCTTTTTTTGATCAATATCTTCTGTGCGTGTGATGTGTTATGATTGTTTTACGTTAAAACAAAAAACAGTCGAACTCAAGACAAAGGTTTTTATGTATTTTAGTTTAACAAACAGTTCCGTGTTTAAAGGTGATGCTTGCCAGTATCCTGGTGGTGATTGGTCTGTGGTGGCTGATCAGGACGGTACTGGCGCTGCTCATAAATCTGATGTGTCCTGTGCTGGTGGTGTTGTTGGCTGTTGTAAGTATCATTACAATTACACTATGCTACGCTATCCTATTTCAAATTAGGCAATTAAATACCTATATTGCGGTACTCTCCAAGAAAATTACGTTAAAGTAGTGATAATTCTTTATTGTTTCCGATAGAATACAGGAAAGGTTGGATACTTAGACGACTAATTTGTACAAAACTGTTAAATAAATCAATAAAATGCATATTTTACTTAGATTTCCTTTTTTGTTTTTTCTATAACAGTAGAGTCGATCGAAGGTCGAAACTTAGAGAACAATTTTAGTTACACTTAATACGCATATAATAATGAATGTATAAGAAACGCATCAGGTATGTAAGGATAGTGATATTTGTTACTCTGTGCTTTCTGACTACCCATTTATATAGCTTTCGTGATGGTATCGTGATAATAATAATTGAAATGCAGCGACAAGTTATTGACACATCTATAAGTACAAAAACATTTTGTAGAACTACCCGCCTATTTGTAATAATAATGGAAATATATCAAGCGTTTCGCCCCAATTGGTAAAAAAAAAATTGGGCCCATAAATTTTTTGTTCCTAGCTGTTATTGTTCCTATATTTTCAACCGTGCAGTAGTAAGCTTTGTTCTTTTACAGTTTTGTGTGCCTCAGCTCCGCGCTCCACTCCTCGGTCAAAACTATCCATTGTTGGCAAATCTAATAAGAAACATTTTAATAAAACTGGCCGACAACATTGAGACGACGCCTTGATTGAGAAAATTTTAATGGTGTTATTCGAACAATATTTTACAATATATTCAAACAATGTTTTGTAATAATGAAATTACAACGAATTGAAATTTAATTCATTGCTCTGATTGCACTAAACCGTCTGTTTTGTTTATGTGTGTATTACTGTAAAGGTTGGAACTGCGGTTAATATTAGTTTTTGCCAGTAAAACCCAAGATTGCCAGCAAGCCAAGTAAAAGTCCGAAGCGTTCTTCGATCATCGTCAATTTTTAACTTTAATCAGGTCCGCATGGTTCAACCCGGAACCTCGGAGAGGAAAAATGAAATGCAAACGTTTGTTAGATTTAGGGCTACAAAATTAGATTGAATTGTGTACATAACAAATATTAATTTCATAAAACTGTTGATTAGAAAATATAAAGCTTCTCAAATCAATTAAGCACCTGATCAGATTAAATTTGATGATCTCATTAAAGTGTTTACGTAAAATATGAATTAAGTTAAGGTGAATTGTAACTTGACACTACCGACTAAGCCTCAGGCAACTTGGCGGGCTGCAGGTTTCCAATTGTAATCACAGCTCGATACGCATAATTTATTACGATATTTAGTGAGAATCTTCGTCGTTAATGTCAGTCCAATCACTCCGCTAACACGTAAGGTCGAAAACTGCATAACACTCGCAAGCGGTAAGCGCAACACACAGTAACACGCGCGTATGGCCTCGGCTCTCGAAAAGAAACGATTGTCATCTTTATTGTACAGTTGTAGTGGAACATAAATATTTATACGCTATACTTTTGCGCGGTCGACACAATTTCATACGGGGAAGAGTAATGCGGCAGGGAGCAATGCAGAAATTGCGACGTCAACGGAAACGACAGTATGCAATAAACACTCAGCTGGAATAACAATAAGATACCGCTGCAGCGCTTACATTTAAAATAAAACTTGTATTAAACATTTTTCTGGATTTAATATTTTAAAATAGCGCATTAAAACGCCCGTAGCTGTGGCGCGGTTGCATATTGCAAGGATTCGCAAAGTTGAGTGACACTGGACGTCGTCACGTTGAGTAACCGGCGGTAGCTAATTTTCATGACAGGTTCTCGCAAAGCAATTTAAGCAATACGTCAATATTTGTAACAATAAATAAACTTCGACTATCACACTACGCAAGTTTCCGCAACAGGCTACGGATGGTGATAAGTTTTAGTTACTATCCGTAACTTTGTATGCATTGATTATAGTATAGTTATTATATTACGTATAAAACACATTGAAAACTTCAAGAATTTTTTCGTTTCACACAAAACCAACGACGTCTCGAACCTCTCGACCTTAAAACAGGACATTGCATCGAAACAACAAATCACATTATTATCCCTGTTGACGTTTCAAAATATAAACTTTGACATCCTCCGTCCAAAGTTGAACAATATAATCTGGAAGTGAGGAGGGAGACTCGTAATTTGATAAATTGAAAGCGGACAAAACAAAACAAACGATTGTTTCGCTTTGTCAATCAATAAAACTCAATTATGTTTAATGGAGTTAATGTTTGGCCGTCATTTAGTTACGAGTAATATCGTTTACGAACTTTATTAATTCTACACTTCTAACAACATCCGTTACGAGAAGTGCGTATACACGGAGTATTAGTATGGAATATGTTCTATGTGATTGACTATGAATCATTATGTGATAGACAATGACGAAGACAAAGACAAAGTCGAAACATTTCACAGAATTGTCGGATCAATCGATATTTAGCGTTTTATGGCGTAGAACTAAAGAGTCAAAAAAAATTAAGTTAGCTAACAGGATTGATTAACATAATTTTAATTTTAATATTTAAATCAAAGTAAAATCTGAAATATAGCACCCGATATCTGATGCACAGTCAGTGCTCCCTGCGCTGCCACGTCCCAGCGGGCTCTTAGACTTTTTACAACCTTTTAGACAAGTTTTAATCAGAGCTCGCGCGCAGTTTCCAATATCGATAAAAGACCTTTGAAGTTGCCGTTTCACGGCAAATGGTGCCCGCTTTCATACATAATATCGTGCACCTTAAGACGTGATCAAAAGTGGACCACGTTTGTGTAAAAAAAAAGAAATAAATAAATAATTATTATTTTTTGCATAACCCCATCACTTCACCCCAGTGAACGAAGTTTATCTGTATTCTTGTCTTCGCGACATCCAGAGCCGTGCGAATGGCGACTCAACACAGTGAACGCGAAACTCGAAATACAAGGTGATTCCCTGCTCGGGAAACCTAAACAATCCCCGTTCTTGTAGCGCTTGATTTAAAAATAATAACCTATTACTTTTCTTACGGGCCCGTTTTATATTTACGTGAATAACAGCGAAGGAAATATGTTATCTATTAAATTTGTATGTCGTTGATACATAAATGTATGTATTTAAAAAAGGAAGGTGATCTGATCTGATCTGACTAATGTGACAAACGACCGGACCTAGGACCAACTAAACGCTTACGACGCTTTTAGAAACTATGTACCCCTCAAAAAAATATACATTAATACAAATTTAGGAGAAGAACATGAAGTTTGTAAGGAAACAGATATTTTTCTTTACAAATATCTTTGAATTTATGCCAGTAGTTTTTTTGTATAATTAGAACGAAGGAATCGGCAAACCGACGACGGCCCGATCGTAAGCTGAATAAAATGGAAAAGGAGACCAGCACTTTTAAGTATTCAATAAACGAAAGATTCAAATCCGTGTTCTAAACTCGAGTATTGTTCTGGAACAAAAGATGCCCGGCGCAAACATGTTCCCCGGGCTTCCGACTGTTCCTCCGCCAAGTCTTAATTATAAACAGTGCGCACAATAGCGGACGCTGGCCCGCTTCTCATTATGCACCCGTAACAATAAGCATGTGGATGTACTCTTCCAAAATATTTTGTATACCTGCAGCCCTGTTTGTAACTCGCTACAAGCCATGCAGGAAGCCTTACGTATACAGGATAATATACAGAGTAAAGACTAAACTTTTAACCGCTTTTAAGATCTCTCAAGAAGTTTAATGATTGGTAGGTACTTAACAATAGCAATGGTTATGCATGCTTCTTTCGGAAATTCATTAGTTAGTTTAGGCGTTAACTTAACTTTTAACATTGGATCATCAGTGCAATCGAGATGATATTAATTCACTACTTTGTTCTTACCTCGATAGCTCTGAAACTACTATTGAAAGAATATCAGCCTTCTGAAAGTCATATCCACGTTTCCTCCTAAAGACCTCTTAAAGGCGTCAGACGAACGATATTACAATCTCCGACTTCGCAACATCCACATCGAGTTTCGTGATTCCCAAAATAACAAGAACGTTTCAATGCGGCAAATTTGACACGAAATTGGCAGAAGTCGCCCGGACAGTAAGCGACGACTTTCTTAATTCACTCCCCAGATATTTATCTTTCCTTTCGTCCGAGATCCCTTTTTCCTCAACACCGCTATAAAATGACGCTAGTTGCCGGCCCTCGATGATGCGGAAGAATCTGCAAAAATATACGTCAAATGGCGTTTGTTTTGTGCTTCTCGAATACAACACGAAAACACAAAATGTCATGAAAATGAAAACGTGTCTTTACAACATTTTGAGAAATCTTTCATTCATTATGCAATGTTTAAAATTTTGTTGTATTTTAATGTCATTCAAATTTTCGTATACGTCTAATAAGACAAAGACAAAGACAAAGACAAAGACGTTTATTTGCACAAATATGGGTACATATAAAGGTATTATAGGATTATAAG
>DWUN01002891.1:0-12938 GCA_018249975.1 Passova gellias
TTTTTATTCACACTATTATTAATTTATATTTATTGAAATTTTTAACACTATTCTTAATTTAAATTTATTAAAATTTACTTTCTATTTTTTAGTTCGGTTTTCTATAAAAAGCGTGTTTTTAGTTTTTTAAAACTATTATTTATTTCTTTGAAGGTACGGAACCCTAAAAACGATTTTTCTCGTACTTCCGAATGTTCCTTGACATTTTTCCGAGACTAAAAACCTTATGCGGACCGTTACGAACGTTGAAAGCAAATCATTAGGAAAATTGGCATTTTTTGTATAGATAACGTGTGTCCCTTTACTCTCAACGGTTAGAATACGATCAAACAAGAAAACGCCGAATCGTACAAACACAACACGATAGTCATTTATCGAGTAAAAAGGCGTCATTCTGTCTGCAATCCTTTTGCGGCATACGATTGACAGAAAAAAAAAATAAAGACGCACGCACATTGAAATACCGTCGATATTTATAGTGTACCGTTCAAGTTCAAACGGGAATAGCCTCACGGAAATATCTTCATAGCGAGAGAGCGTTATAGATTTATCGTGTTGCTTATCATCGACGCCTCACCATTACCATCGACCACCGGCCGCGACGGTGAGCGAACTCACATATAACCGAGTTATTTTAAGAGGATTTTGAGAGATGTAGAGAGCTCTGCGAAAACCACGTTCCTCGACAGATAATCTAGAACACTTCAAAGCAAGAGTGAATAGACTCTTTCTAGACTATCTATCAGTAGGACGCAGAGTATCAGCATCAAATGAAAATTTAGAACACCTAATTTTGCACCTTAAATATTTTTGTTTTACTTCAAATGTACAGTCACAATAATAAACACATAACCCTATTTAGTGTTATAAATGGGAATGTAAGTTTGTTTGTTACGCTTTCACGCGAAAATTACTTAACCGATCATTAACCGATCATGAAACCTTGTATATTTTTAGAAGCATTAGAAGTAACATAGGATATTTTTAAGAATTTTTTTTACGAAAAATAAAATTATTACTCAAATTTTTCAAAGTATCCTACAAAATTAAACCGCTGCCCAAAGTTACTATTCCACGCGGACGAAGCCGCGGGCAAAAGCTAGTTATAATTATAAAATCTTTTGCATATGACACTTTTCTGGTTGCGATAACTAATCATTGGTATTTTCAATGCACGTTGAAAGGTCAAGTTGAACCTTGTGACATGCGATATGACACCTCTTTGTTTTGTCTGCAGTTAATACCTACTTGAACTTAACCACTGATGTACTTAAACCGCAAAATGCATGTCACCTCTATTATACAGGAATTTGTTGGTACCTACAAGATATAACGGTTTGTATTAAAAAAATACAGCGCACTGAATATGTGGGATACGTTAACGCTGATGCTAAGGAACGTATGGGACTGCTTGTGGCTGGGGACCAGAATACGACTACGGAATCTTCTCCGTATCTTAAGAGGCGATTAAAAAGAGACTTCTGGAGGTGTAGAGGGTTTGAATAAAAGCTCGAACCGTCCAGGCAGCAACATCGGGGAGATGAAGGTATGAGAACGCCCAGTGATGTAAGCGCAGGAAGGTATACGTTGAGATACTCATCTCTCCAGAGATCTACAATCAGACCGGTACTTTCTGTTTGGATATGCCGGGGTATTCTAATACCGTTCATGGAGGCCACCGAGAGTTTTTTTCTAAGTAAAAATCCCCCACTGTGTTTTTCCCATGCAGCGATATACCTTCGGTTTAAAGATGTTTATACCCATAAAAGACATCATTGTCACTTACTTGAGATAATATTAAATACCTTACCTTACCTTTATACCTTTTGAAGGTTTGCCCCTATCACCAAAAAAGGTGAAAATAAAGGGAGGTTACAGGATATAACAAATCAAGAAGCAGTTAGTCTGAGTTATCCCCTGCAATTCGCGAGTCACGAAGCAATGGTCGACCCAACTGCTGGCTTTGTCATGCACTCGAAGGACAAATGATTATGATGTGGTGTGTCCATTGATGACGGAGCGAAATCAAGCGACTCCAATTGACAAGACGAGTGAAAAGCTAGCGAATTGTTCATTAAGAACCAGCAATTTAAATAAAGAAGCAACCTTCGTGTTTATAGACGATATTGAATTTCATGTTTGTCTCTTTCTCGCACAGTGAAATAGAATTCTGATAGACAGAGACAATATTTCTATTTCTTGAGTGTTATAAGTAGGCAGTGACCAAGGTCAACGTTTGTGACAATTATATACAGATATACTTAAGGAATGTTTTAATTTATGAGTTTCCTCTCATATTGGAAGGGTAAGGAGTAAGTTGCTTAGTCCTTAAAGAATTTGACACATATCTATATGAGAACATATTAAAAGTTATCAAAAAGTTTCGAAATTCTTGACGATGTCTTCTTGAGTTATTTTGATCGATTGAATGTTATTTTATAGAGGAAATAAAATATTTTTCTGCAAACAACAAAAGTGGCTTATGTCACTCTCCAATTGTTCAACTATCTCCATACCAAAAATTACATCGACCCGTTGCTCCGTTTCACGTCAAAGAAGGACCATACATACAGACAAACAAACACGCTTTCGTATTTATAATAGTAGATATGAATATACGAACACGAGACGAGCAATGATTCTAATAAATGTTGTTTTTTATCATCACGACGAGAAATCTGATGACGCTCGCCGTCCAACTTGTGAATCTTAGACCTTACTAGCTTGTGATACGGTTCAAAATAACATATTCGGTATCCGGTAACCGCAGACATGCGATACATAGTTGATAGTACGCTGGAACACAATCGAAGCACAGCGTTATGAACAATTTGAACTGATCAAAAGGCGTTAGGCGATCTTGACCTTAACATTGTCTGGGGAATGTGCCGCCAATTTAAATAAACAAGTTACAGTTTATGATAGATTTCATTTACAGAAGTAGAACAACGACTATTGGCAGTAAATATACATTGCTCTTGGGTGGGCCTCAATATGACCTATTTCATGCGAGTGAACCGGCGTACCATCTTTAATATTGTATGTAAGAGTAGTATATGCCCGCGACTTCGTCCGGCTCTCGCCCCCGCAACCTCCTTTGGGGGTTGAATTTCATAAACAATATAGAAACAATATGGGAGAGATGAAGCAAAATTTCCTAGAACCCTGCTAGCAGCAATCTAGCTAACTGCAATCTGATCAAAACTCTTTCCTCGACCATTAAATTCAAATGTCAATAGATGTTATCACTACGTGTCATATCATAGCTTACATGTTGTCTGTAGCACAATTAATAATTCAATGGACTATTACCATCAAATGGTAGAACACATTTGTTAAGGATCTTATTTATCGAGTAAAGTTGGTCGCTTACTACGACATCAAATGACGAAAAGAATTTTAATGATAAATCTTTTCAACTTATGTATCGTTTCAAAGAAGCAACTGTAACTATTGATGATACTGTAAGTCTAAAGATTCTCGAAATTAATTTAAAATTAACATATTTGACAGCTTCTTCATATTCTGTAACAAAAGGTCCTATGCCCACGTATGTGTAATACATTTCAAAATATAATAATTTACATTCATCAATATATCCATCAATACATTCCAACGTTTTTGAAATAACAAACAAAGAATCTCCGCACGGCTTTACGACTGACTACAAATTAGTATTCATTGTTAACTTTATCACTGTGACGTGTAATGTGGCGCCTAAGAACATGTATTCTTAATTGAATCCAATCGCAATCTCGCTTATTAATATAACCGCTGAATATTAAGCGCATGGTGAGCGATGTGATACGATACATTACAAATAAACCATGAGCCCTGCCTTTTATTTTACCGTTTCGTGAAAAACGGTTTGCTTTCGAGCTACTTAATTATTTCAATCTAGAAAATATATGCGGCAAACAGTATCGTTTGCTTCAATTTAAAAATAATGAACAATGAGTGTAAATTAGTTGAATGGATAGACAATAAAAAAGATATAAATTGCCAAATTGTACATGGCTCCGTCTAGACGGCCTCGTAATCAATGTGCCTAATCGAAATATTTGCAAAATTGTTTTCGCCTTTAGGACACAAATATTATGAATAGATTTTTTTTTATATCATTAAAGTAGTGGCGAGATTAATAGAATTGTAATACAAAGCATAAGCATATAAAGGTACCTTTGAAGCTAAAATTACTTCTAACAGAGCGTGGGATCATCGATAAAGTCGTATTACCGACTACTGGAAATCCAAATTTCATAATCACTATGGAATAGTCGTGTAACCGTTAAAATTAAAACGTGATAGAAAAATTGATAAACCTAGATAATTATTATGATTATAGTAAGGACAGATCGCAAAACATTACAATTAGGCAACACACCAAGCGTTATCACTGTAGCGGCGTTGAAAATTAATAATCATCGTGATGGTTGTCAGCTGAAAATGGTTCTGACGCAGAGAAACGTCATCGAGGCATTTAAAAAGTGAATTGAGATACAGAAAGCGTTGTCTCTCATAATGAAAGCGGCGACAGCAACAAAGGGGACATATTAGCGCGTGTTAAAGATGTCACGTCATTTGTCATAACAAAGTGCTGAGCGAAAGACTCCTTTGGTGGAGTGACTGGATACAAATTGATGGACAAATGACTGTTAGCGGCGCAGCTGGGTCACATGTTGACCACTTAGGAATGAATAGGGTAGATTTTTTAACCGTCCAAATTCAGATAGATGAGCGTGAAATTTTGATTTCGTTGCGTAACTGCACATTCAATTTTGTTCAAGACAAATTATTTAGATTCAATATATCAAGTACTCCCACAAAGCATTCGACACACAAACTAAATTGTAGCTCATCTATTACAGATGAAAAAAAATCTGCCTCACAAATTTTTTTTTTTTCTACCCTTTTGTTGGTCCACTGCTGGATCGGGTCTCCTCTCATAGTGAGAGAATTTAGGCCATAGTCTACCACGCTGGCCAAGTGCGGATTGGAATGGATTGGATTGGATGTGCGCCTCACAGATAGCAAGTGTAAATAAAAATGGCGGTTAAATTTGTGATAAATTTTACAGATCATGCTTAGTACCTCGGTAATTTCGTACTCCTTAATAGCTCAAGTAGACTTCTTGACGTGCCTGAAACAAACGAAAGGTTTAATTTAATCAACTTTGCTGCATATTGTAAACTATGAACGAAATTACAAAGCACTGACTAAGCTTGCACATGTACGAGACCCAACATTTAATACCAAAACCAACGCCCGATATCGTATGAAGGAACGTGATAAAACTTGACATCCCCTTAATTGGAATTACAATACTCATAGATATATTTACACAATGTGTCTTAAGTTGCACGACGTTAGAAATATTACATTACTCAATAGAATTTAGGGAGAATTGCATTAATATAAGAAGACGAGCTGTGCGTCGTGGTGTTACCCGCGGAGCTTTAGATCCCGTGGGAATTTCGGAATAAAATCTATCCTATTTTTTCTCGTAATAAATATAGCCTACGTTCATCAGGAGGAATGTAGGATTCTAATGGTAAAAGAATTTTTGAAATCGCTGCAGTAGTTTCGGAGCCTATTCAATACAAACAAACAATCAAATCTTTCCTCTTTATAATATTAGTATACATTAATGGAGTGTGCACATCTGTAAGTAAAATCTCAGTATTTTCCATGACACCTTCCTTTAAGAACTGAGATGTAGTAAATTCATTGATTGCGTCATTTTTTTCAAAAATCTTCATCGATTGCCTGTTCATTTCCGATTTTCTTATCTCATTTCTCGTAACTGGGTGGTAGTGGCATGTCTGGCCTTAGATTGGTCCGCCAGCCAAACATTCGTACCATCGTGATTGGATTTCGGGTCGTCTAAATTAAATTGGCTGCGCGCTTTACAATGTGACAAACTTCAGGCAAGCAAGATTTATTGCGCATTAGTGTCACGAATGTAATCTGCAGGGACGTGACCAAAATGTTTCATGCAAACACAACTACAGAACGCAGCACCATGTTTGGAAGACAGTATTGATATTCCAGGTGTATTTGTAATGTTGTTAAGTCCCAAGTCGGTCCGTGCAAATGATAAATTTGAATTAGATTATCGAGTTAATCTTAAATATGAATGTGTGCGAAAAATGTCTTATTTATTTATTTATTGTTTCTTAATGTCATGCGCTTTCTCTAATTAACTTTTATACAAAGCAGCTAGTAACAAAAAATAAAAAAATTATGAAAAACGTATGTGTGTACTTATGTACGCACGTAAGAAGTTATACTTCAGATCAAATAGTAAAATAAAAAACAGCAACTACCACCAACGCTCTACATACTTTAGACAGAAATATAAATAATAAATTAAATTTAAACATTAAATTTGTTATATAAATATATATCAATGGATCGTTTTTCGGTGCTTACTGCCGACGCCGTTAGGGACCAGCGTGATGTTATATTGTTGTTGTTGTTATTATCGTTTTTCACAGTGATTGTAGTACCTATAGTTTATCTACCATAGATGTCACTATAACTAAAACGTCACGGTGTCGTTTTTTCGTGACGGTGTGCGGGTGCATCGAAATTTTTACTCATTATGTTTCGATAACGTGCCAATAGAAGTATAACTTCAATAAAAAGGCGTCTGCCTAATTTAATCAGTGGGAGTGGTGAGGCAGCGCAGGCAAGAACAGCCTCGTTTGTGATCGGGCATTCGCCGGTCACTCGCCGCTCATACGCAGCTCACACGCAGCTCACACGCCGCTCACACGCCGCTCACACGCCGCTCACACGCCGCTCACACCTTGCTAATACGTTGTTAATACGCCGCTAATACGCCACTCACATGCCGCTCACACGCCGCTTGGCAGATAAGACTATAATCTTGAGGTAAGTAATGCCACTTATACAGTTGGTACGTAGAACTTGACACTGAGGAAACAATCACAAAACAAAGAGAAAATAAATCCTAAAGAGAGTCATGAATAACCGAATGCAGATATATACATTTTAATGAAAATATCAACAAAGCCTTGAGAATATTTTGTTGATTAAATTGAAGATTAAGGCATAACGTCATTAATATATCGACGAAATCAACAAGACAAATATGATTACCGAATAGGGTAAACAATTGATATTTCAGGCACGTTTGCGAATCGGTTTCGTCTTAGGGCGGTTGTAATTGATAAATTAGAGTTATCCCACTGACAAGTGTAACAAACAACACAGCAGGAACGTTCACAACATTACTCATAGCGCCTACACGACAATATAAATTAATATCAACTTTAGCAACATCAAGATAGAATTTATTGTCGATTAAAAAAAATCTCTAGAGATGTTTGTGTTCAATCTTGTTAGGCGATTTACAGGCTTATTGATTTATTGATTAGATTGATAATAGCGTGTAGGATGACCTGGCTGTAACTTGTACTTTGTGAATCTGAATTCTAACTTAATAACACGTCTCTATCATAAATACGAACAGCAAATACAACACAAACAGTATGATTTGCGATAATTATACATCAATGTGAACGTTAAGTGTTATTCAGTCGTAAATCAAGAGATAATCCATTGTAATACAAATTTGAATATCTCTTTATCCAATAGGATCTGTGTTTGCGATGTACTTTAATGTTCATCCCGTGACAATGATTATATGTATCATTATCCCCTTCTGTTTTACTGCTTTTAGTGCTCTGAAAAAAGTTGATTAACATAAATCAGAAACAAAGCTTTTTAACAATCTTAGATCTAATGTTCTTTTTTATTTATTTACATCAAGACAAACGGTGACAATAAATTCACAATATGGTAAGTACTTGCTAATTACCATCTAATTTATTGGCGATATAGTGTCACTAATTAAATACGGAATTAACTATTCGTACTGCGAGATATATTCAATGTTCAATAGGGTTTATGGATTAATCAGATTATATGATAATGGCAAAGACTTTGGTGTCTTTGATAATGGCAAAGAGATTGCTGAAAAGTTAATGATCAATCAGCGAAGTTGAGTAACTTCAGAAAATAAGTGCAAATTTAATTATGACGTAATTTGTCGTCCACAAGATTATAAAAGCACCGATTGTTGCCGCACTAAGTACTTTCTGTGACTGCAACGTAATTAGAAGAGAAAAGAAAGCTATTGCTTTATTTTCTGGATGTATTTGTAAATATAGAGAATCCTGTATCGTAGTGAATGACTCTCCTGAAAGGGAACGAAAGCGTATAACAAATCTCTACATTCAGTGAGTACGTGAATAATTGGATCCGTGTAAAGAACTCGATTAATTAATGACATCAACAAATAGAGTCGATACCTTTAAGTCGGGCTTGATTCCGATAGTGTCAATTATGTTCCGTTGCGAATGAATAACGATACAGTGATTTGTTTCGGTAAGCGGAGGAATAACAATTAGGTAAATATTCAGTGTCTTGACACAATGAGAATTCATATTAATTTTGTATTCAAATCTGTGTTTGAATCAGTTGATTTACAAGCGCCGTTACGTTGGGTTATTTTAGTATGCAAACAGTTGATAAGTATTAGAACCTAAACAAATTAGCATTAGTCGGAAGGGAACTTTGTGTTATTAAAGGAATTTATGAAGACACATTTACCCATTCTAAATAATAAGTAGTTATAACTTCAAGTAACGAAGTTAATACTTTCACCGCATCTATTTCAAACCATGCCCGATGAAGCCGTGTAGCCCCAACCACCAAACCCACAACTTGTAAAGACGTTAAACTAGGATCAAAAGTAGCGATTACACAAAAAAGAGATCCAATTACCACATCTTTTATGAGTTAAAAGCCGCTTTTGTGAGCCAGTGCTGCGCCGAGTACCCGAATAATCAGTCCCAATATTTATTCTTCAATTTGTTTGCGCTACTTATTATGTAAGAGGCGCCCAGTTACGTCCGACAAACTTTGATTTTATACGAACATGAGAAAAATCTCGCAGGATACCGTGGGAACGGTGTTATGCAACGGTCAATATTGGTCCCGGCCATTCATTGTGGCCGTCGAATGTAGAAGTTTTTCTGAGCCATCATCAAACAATTCTCGAACCGCCCGCAGCTTTTACACCTACGTACGGATTGTTTATGTTTGTAATTAGTTCGTCTGTCGCATTGCCGATATATAATGGTAAATAATGCATTTTTGTGGGTCACTTTTATTACCGGTGGCTCGGGTTTCGTCATGGGTGGTTCGTGATGTATTGTATGTGTGCGGCTGTAGATGGCGCGGTCGGGCGACGATGCACTTCACGCGCACCTCATTGTTCACCTAAACTGTTTGAGCACGGCCATTGGGTGAGATGCGTGAACATACGTCAATATAAATTATTTGACGTTTCATACAAGCCACATATAAATGTTGAGCGAGCGAGCATGTGACTGAATTTACTTGGAAATCCAATTGTAAACGTAAAGTCGGATTTACATATCACTTGATGTATCTTTAACTTTATTTAACTAAAGGTTGTTTGATCTAGGTCAGTGAATATCAAGCGAGTAAATATAAAGCTGTAGAGCATCATATTTCTAATAACTTAGGATTAACATTTTTTTAATTCCACAGTAATTGATTGCAACTTTGACAGCCATTTATTTATTGCCGTGTTACCTTTTTGTGTTATTGATTTGGTTAAATTTATGTTACGAAATTTTTACACTACCAAGAGGATACTTATTAAAAATAAGGTATTTGCTGGAACTGGAAAAGTAGTATTAATACTGGTCATTTCCACATATATGTACGTATATTAATCTCCATATAAACACACTTCTAGCAATTTGTAACCATTTTGCACTTAAAGGTGTGCTACCAGAATTAAAATCATCACATAGTATAAAATAAAGTCGCTTTCCGCTGCATGGCCCAATATATGCTTAGATCTTTAAAACTATGCAACGGATTTTGATGCGGTTTTTTTTTAATAGATAGAATGATTGAAGAGGAAGGTTTATATGTATAAAAACATACCTTATATAGTAGAGAAATACTGTTATAATCTATATGGCAGAACCACGTTTGTCGGCTCAGCTAGTAAATATATAAAGCACTTATTATTAGCTAGAATGGTTTCTTTGTAAATCCTTATATAATAGAATATTTCAAGGAGTACAATGAGTAGGTATATAATAACATTCAGGTTCTCAAAGTGTGACTGGATCAATAAATATTGTAGCACCGCAATCTTAACTTAGGAGCAATAAATATACGGCGGGCACGATATTAATTGTTATAATTACAGTTATCCTACAGATGCTAATTGGGTATTACTAAATAATAGGAGTGTTCGGTGTTGCCAGAAATGTAATGTAAATTTTACCTAAACAATCGTATGAGAAGTGAAATATTTTGTTAATATGCGGATACGCCTTGGATTTTCGTTTGTACATAGATATTATATTCGTAAATAAAATAATAATAATAGTACATTGAAACCATATTACGAGTACACGAGGTTCGTAGTAACTTACGAGTATATCGAAAGCGCTTACAAATGATTAGCATAACAAGAATTTAATTAACTCTATATGTTAAACTAACTGTTAGATGTTAAAATGTAGAGCAATTATGGAACGATTTGCTAAACTGCGAGTAACCAACAGAAATAATCTTCGGTTTCAAAAATCAATATGATTTTTTTTTTAAACTGTTCACGTGAAAAGTCAAAACTGAGAAATACCCAAAAACTTAAAAAATCAATTAGTCTAACGATAAAACGTTTGAAAAATCCTAACAAACTCAATAATTCATTGGAAACCACTTAAAATTTTAGGCTTCCTGCTAACGTGGTTGCCGTAGCATCAACGTGAGATGTAACAACTCACTTCACTCCAAGTAGGTCGAGCGAGGCATCTCGTTCGCTCGGATCCGACGGGGAAATTAATTAGATTAATAAGCCAGTTAAGTTTATTTATGGACCGAAATGCGAAGGCCCCGAGTAAAGGGGCTCGAAGTTCGGTTGTGAATTTTGCATCGACGCGAATAACCGAGCTCGTTAACCATACGTTTGTTGCTTAATTTGTAATGTTAATATAGGAACAGGTTGGTTGGTGACTGAACGCTTTTCATGGTCTAGATCTAGAAGGGCGCCGGCTACAGACGACTAGGTCACAAATGGAACAAATTTTTCGATAGGTGTAACTGTATTCCTTAATAATAATAATTTCTAGGGACTCACAGACGTAGGTAAGAGTGGGAATCGAAGCCGCGACCTCCGTTTTAACAGTCACGATCTCCAACCGCTACATCAAATGGCCAGTCAAATATACAGACACGGAAACCAGTATTACACGCACGTACAAGGAAACAATTTTAACCATTTACGCATCGATATGGTTGCGGTTGCGCAACCGGTGACGCAACCAGCGGCTGATGGTTACCGATGCGTCCGCCGATCATTACTCATGCCTGTCCGCGTGGAAGCGTGTTTGTTTATCATTACATAGCTAGTTGATTCATTTTTCATCACATGATTGGTAAGCTTATTTCGTTGTGTAGAAGCACAGAGTAGTTTTGCACAGACGCAACGTTTTTAGAGTAGACACAAAAAAATTACCAGAGAACAATGTAATAGCAGTATCCCAGTAACATTTGAATATTGTAGAGTATGAATAGATAGAACATTACCATTTAAGGCTTTGGTGTAAAGCCTTTTCCACTATTCCGGAGCGCTTACTAACCAGCTGTCATTCCTAATCGGAAGCAAGGCAAAGCGTAGCTTCCAGTTTCCTTTACCACAGTGGCATAGCAATGCGTTGTCTTCAAAGCATCCGACATCAGTATGCCACTGTAAGGAAATGCGTCAGTGGACGCAGAGCCTTAAAGCTTCACGATTTCTATATGGCCTTGGGCCGCGCTTTTAGCTTTGTCCTAGTTATTCTCTCGCCTCGATACAATCAGAATCCACGTATTGGTCATAATCAAATTAAAACCCCCATAACGCTTTGTGTCGGGTCAATAAAGTCCCACCTTATTATCACATTTCACACTCCAAACCCTGAGCGTAATTACCTTAGTTCTCATAGAGATACATGGATTGCGAGAGAGATGGGAATAGCGGTTTAATACGAGCGCAAGCGGGATGGCCGATTGATTGGAAAACCGACATATCTATGGTTGGTTTAGTGTTTTGTTGTTTCAATTGAAAAAATTAAACGAACAAGGTGTCTTTGCGGCAAATGACAATATTTTATTTTGGAATCCAAAACAAGAAATGATCATTTTTCGGTTACGCTTAGGAAGGATACTTAGAACATTTTTGTAAAGTCAGAGGTAAGAATTGAACCCAGACCTTGGAACTGGGAGACGGAAATCCAAACCACTACGCATCGATGCAATATACTAGACTTTACAAGTTATGCCAAAGTCAATGTGTTGGAATTTTATCTGAGTATGTGATTACTTTTACTAAGAATTCAGTATAAACACAGCGGGAATTTACAGACTTGGATTTGAAGTTAATCAAGAACTGAATTATTGTTTCTCATATAGATATTCCGATAAGATCCCACTAGAGGACACCTGCCTAGATAATATAATGGTCAGGCATTAGGCACCAACGCTAATGCCTGGCATCGGCCAATCTCGACGATCCTTATCGCGTAGGTAATAAAGCTCATAATGATCGCCTTAGAATAACATTAGCATAATTTGCCCCCATTGTTTGTTCATCCGATCACCTGTTTGTTTGCGAACTCTGATCAGATATGGTTACGTTATGCGCTAAAGTTATAATTCGCGGTTACCGAAAGGTTACTTACCCACTTGTATTAAAACGATAATAACTTGGAATAATCTTAGAAAATCATCCAGCATTATAGCTGATAACGTAACATCACGCCTGTAATCCCCGAAGGGGTAGGCAGAGGAGTGTAGTACACCCCCACATTTCACCAGTT
>DWUN01002892.1:0-12936 GCA_018249975.1 Passova gellias
TTCATCTGATCATTTGATAATGTGATCTACTGATTTATTACGAGTTACTGATAACAGCGTATTATCATAAAAGTTGAACCGGTTTTAAAATGTAAATACGTAATTGAAATTACATTTATTCAAAACTAAAATCTTTCAAATGTCTAATTTTATATATTACTTTTACACATTCATACACAAAATTACTACAATCGAGACCGAAATGTAAGATAATGTTATTGGGTTCTCATAAACTGAAGAACACGAAATAAATACAATGAAGCGAATTTCAGGACTTAAAATACATTAAAATAAAGTGCATAATATTACACTAAATAAATAAGTACGTATTAAATGTTCTGTACAATTTGCCAGGATGCGAACCCACGAACTTCCGAGTTCGCGTTGTAAGTTGAGACGCTAACGACAGGGCCATTACCGCTTCCCGTGTGCAATATACTTTGTGCTGTTATTTACAAATGTAAAGTAATATAATCTTTTAGTAGTAATATGGAGCAATCGCAAATATAAAGGAGCTTTTTATCGCTAACATTATCACCATATCAAAGAGCATTTTATAATCGTCTGCCTATAAACATAGTATTGAATTATTGAATATCTTCACGGCTATTTCATTAAAATTTAATGAATTTTAATTAAAATGACGAATGACTATATAACAAGCTATAATCACCACTGACAAAACAGACACACATTCAAACCCAGGTCAACGGTTCGAAACGCCGAAATTCTAAGAAACCTAAGCCGCGACGACCAAAAAACTTTACTCTAATTACATTGCAAGGATTCTAAGAAAATATTAGATACAACACATCGTATAGGTGAATCCATTGGACCATTCGCCGTGGCACACAGCTGGCGCATCAGCTGATCACACATACAGACAAACGCCGGCGCACGCACACAAAGGTATACGCATGAAAACGGACATGTGTGGGTGTGGTCGGAGGCCGTAAAGCAAAAAAGGGACCCGTTTGACTGGCTGGGCTTTTGAGCACCATCCGTTGCAAGGCCATAGATTAAGTATTGCTATAAATAGCTATTGTAGAGTTACTATACAAAAGTTAGATTATTATTGTATGTACATTAGAATCTTAAATCTGTAATTAAGTGGTTATTTCAAAATTGGTCTCATCAACAAAGAAGTAACGGTAACATGAAGAACGGATGAAAACTACGCTAACGGATTTAAAAAAATGTTTGGTATCTGCATCTTACGTCTCTTATGAATAAATTAGGAATAACCGCAGAAAATACCATATAAGATAATTGCATTTACTTTAATTTCTTCTCAAATTTTTGACGACTTCACGTTACCGTCTGCGCAATTAGCTTATCTGTGTCCAGCGAGTGCTTTGATTGTAGCCGTGTGTGAATGCTCGGGCTATATCCGACAGATATCCTTTCAACGCGGTAAGGCCACTCGAGCTATGCAAAAGCTCATTTTCTCACAACCAAGTGGCAAACACAGTTCCAGGTCACCCGATACTGAACGGTCACGCTAGGTAACCTGACCTGGATGTCACATGCGTCTTCCTTCGAAAAATTTCTTTCCTGATCAAAAAAGTAGCATCTACCATACAATATCTTAACTCCATCATCCAAACCACAAAATCGATAGAGCTTTACACTGGCTTCTTTATATCGAACTACGTCTTGATTGTTGTGAATTTTTTGGCGATAACAAAAACTTACTTCAACGGCTCGCCCGAATAAATACGCCGCTACATCTATTTCAACAGTGCTTTTAAACCTTAAAAGTGGCTTAGTCTTTGTCCACTTATGTCGACTTATCTACGTAACGAGACTTCGGGAAAGGTGCTCCTAATAATATTAGTCCAGGTAGGTTAGCATTCGCTAGTATCCCCCCCTTTTTTTTCGTCAGAAAACGCAATTTACGCATGTCCCAACCGATGAAGCCGGGGGTCTGTGGGACTCTTGGCCGCATACGACCAAACTACCACTAAAACCTGACGGTGTGTCTCCTCAACGCCGCGACGCTAGTATCCCCCCTATCAGAGGCCGGTCACAGATGATCAGCTCTAATATACACATGGACCGGCATCCATACCCTTCAAACCGAGACACAGATTATTGTAATAACAATGTATTACGATAGAAATAGGTGTGGAGGTGGTACTCCCTGGCATACATGTTCTATCACTACCTTTTCTTAATCTAAAGCGGAACTTAATTATTGTGGAGTGATGGAACACGACTGCTCACTTTTAGCTTCCATTAAAACTACTAATTACCATAAATAATTAATCATAAAATAATTTCCCCCGCGGAATAACTAACATAATGTACAATTAGCGAGTCCCGTCCATTAGTTGTGGGAATTAATTCCGGATTAGTGGCAACAAGGCAATTACCGGATCGTTTCGTTGTATATTTTATTAATCATCATTCAGAAGCGTTCGATCACTGCGATGCAGACGATGTCTAGGGTACTAATGTGTATTTTGCTGTATTTAAAAAGGGAAGTCACCAAAACCGGCGTAAAAATACGAAGAGAGAGCGGAAGGTAGGACAAATTATTATTCTTTATGCGAATCGAGACCACGCCTCCGATCGAGCAGTTAGAGGACTGTTACCACTAAACCAAGAGGCCAACGAATCTAATATCCCATAACTAACCAAATAGAATCGTGAAACTGCCGGCCGATGGAAGCGAAATTTCACAAAATGTCCGCCTGTCAGTGCTCGCGTACGTTTCTGGACGAAAAAAAAAAATCTGAGCATTAAAAATCGCGTGCAAATTCCACGTTCACTTGACATCCAGTTAACACGGAACAATTTGCATGTCATTATTATGCTCGTTAGAAAAATGCATTGTAAAGAACCGTGCACACTATGCAAAATTTTAAAATCGAATCGCAAAAAAGCATTTGAATGTGACAGTTTTAGTACAATATTAATATAATAAAGATATACATGAAAACCATTTGCGATAATAGCAAAAATAATACATATTAACAGACAAATCCTTACTACATCAGAATCAGCAGTTCTACCTAGGATAAAACAATTCTGCGTATTGGAAGATACTCGGAACCCATGCTACCTGGTACTTCTTTAACACAAAAGCACATGGGGTAACCACGAAAACTACACCCGCAGCACAATACTGCAACCTTGTTTCCGTACGATACGTAAGCACTTTAAAGTTTCTATCCTCCATTTAATATTTTTTTCACAACTAAATATACAAAAGGCTGTTACGTGCCCAGCCTTTGTTTTGTTCCATTTCTTTCTGTCGCTACTCCGTAAGGATAGTGTACCAAGAAATTAAGGCCGAAGTAGTCTTTGAGTTTTAGAATGAACTAAATTTCTTACATGTTGTTTTGTGATTAAATTTTAAATCTACATTAATATAATAATGTTTAAGGGTGAGCTTAAGGGTGTGGGCAGAAACGTCTTGTACGAGTTTTGTACAGTTTTTGTTTGTAAGGTCTTCCAAACCACTGAACCTATATTAAAATTTCTTGTAATGATAGATAAATAGATTATTTCCGTTCCACAAATATTAAACTTGAATTCATTTTATCGTTAAAAAAATGTCAGTTGCCAACCAGTCCACCTCGTACCTTACTGACAGAGCTTTTATCTTCAATCGAGTGAAATCTCAGCGACTAACCGGTATTTATGAACTCCAATAAGTTTAATTTAATGCCCCTTAATGCCCCGCATTTAATGGCACAATCTGAACGCAGTAACCCTCAACCTACAATCAGGGGATGCCATTTTAAAAAAACGATCACGCGACACGCCACATCCTTCCGGTTCTCCGCACACCCGATTGGTTGGTGTGGAACGTTCTAGAATTTACGTATTCGTTCGAAAAAAGAATCAATTTTCTTTTTTTTTGTAAGAATCCGAAGCGTGCATGCATATCACGTGTAAATGGCCAATGCGACCCGAGCAGTGCTGTAGCAATTTCAAATAAAAAACCTTGTCTAAGATAACAATTATTATTATTATTATTATTAGTAAATTTTCCGTTTGCGTTCAGACACACGAATGTACAATTCAAGTCCTGATAAATTATAACATTTAGATGAATTCCAAACACGGATTTGGATGTCTGATTTTAAATTAGGTTGGTTACATTGTTATGGTAACCAAACAGCTGATTCCCAGGCACAGAATCACTCTAATATTCGTCCTGGGCGGGAACCGAACCCACGACCAGCGCTGTAGCTGTCAGTCGAACGTATATACAGATGAATTCACGACATAGGCTTCAACCAGCTCAATGTATTAGCCCTTTCATAACTGCGATAGAGAACTGACCGTCAGAAACCAACCACCTGTTGTTTTTTTTAAAATAAACTCTACAACGTTACACTAAGCGGTCATTGACTATTCATATAAATGACTGATTGTATGCCACATAATTTCTTATTATATTATATCCACAGTTCAACGCCCGCTATATAACCTGCAGAAAACAGTAATTGTTTAAGTAGATCGTATTTATGGATACCTACATTAATAAATTGTAGAGTTATTTTTTTTAAGTTGCGGAAACGTATACGTTTTTGAGCTTTATTAAGGTGCCCAATTTATAAACAGTTCATTAGAACCGCTGTCAATTATATTTACACAATTATTATTATAAACTTAGTATAATTTCCATGTGTCCTATTTTAGCTGCGAATGATCTCTTACAAGCGATCTCAATTTTTGAAATAAAAATTATTATATAATTATTATCATTATATAATTATTATCATCATGTAATTATTATAATTATATAATTATTGTCAATATATAATTATTATCATTATATAATTATTATCATCATATAATTATTATCATCATATAATTATTAGAACTTTGTGCTAAACAGGTGATTAAAGTAAAAATAATATGGTCATAGCCGCTATACACAATCCAGAATGACCAAGTCAATTTCCAATTTTATTTATTTACACTCTATCTGTCCCCCGCAAGACATCTTTCTTTCTTTCATCCAACTGAGCGTTACATTTTTAATGTGAAACTTTCTGGGCGATTTACGCAAAAGGCGAATTCCCAACGTCTCGTGCGGCATACGCGCGCGATCTTACAACGTGTATAGTATAATCTAAGAATAATGTTAAACGTGTGAGGTATTAATGTAAATTGTTATTGTTGCGGTGTTTTTTCGTTTGTCTTCCTAACTAATTGACCCGCGTTTGGGTCAACGTAATTAGCATCCTCTTGTTTATTGTATATTTAAACATTAGGTGGTACCATTGTATTAGAATACATTCACGGCTACACAGTTCCAAATTAGGCAATTGAATGTCCGTGTTATGGTAACCGGACAGCTGATAAACATACGTACACACACACTACAAGTTTTGTATAAAAAATTTTACTACACCCAGACACAGGATAAAAAAATGTACTGATTATCAAAAGGTCGAATCGAACCCACTACCACCGGCTTAGCAGTCCGATTCTCTGAACACTAGGAAAGTACCAGCGTTATCTATTTCTACCATGAAGCAATTTTTATTACAACAACTCCTGTTTCGTTATGAGGGGTATGGATGCCGGTCCACGTGTATACTAGAGGCGATAATCTCATTCCACAAGAGTAGCAACGCATCTTAGACGTTAGAACAAGACAAGTACTAACCGAATTAATGTTACAAACAGTTCCATTCCTGCAGTCCTTTTACCAAGTAACTATTATTAACACTTATTGCTAACTGATTTTAAACTAATAATCCTATTCCTAGCCCAATTGGCCAACCACTGCCCGTTCGTTTGCTGAACTATTCACAAAAAAATTAATGAAAGCATTCCTAGATACTATTTATTGTTTGAAATTAAAATCATTTAATTATTATTTATACTGAATAAGGTAGAAAAACAAGATCCTCATTAGATGTGATATATTGATAAAATATAATGTACATCACAATTATACATATACATTGCTCGCGTGAAACGAATAATTTCCAACTTTACGATTTGTTTTTTGAGCACTAAATCTTAGCGGCCATTTCACTATATCAAGATTTCAGGGATTTATGAGAGCGTGTATACTTACATTTTTTTAAAGTCGTTAAGCATTGTAAAATGTCACGCATTAATGACATAAATTAGTAAAACTTAACTACCGAGTTGTTTCAACGTGATATTTATTAATTGCTTTTTGTAATTAGCCAAGGAATGCTGGACGACACGTTTTTAAAATCTCAATTTAACCCCCAAAACAAATGTCACGACATTTTGTTATCGAAAAATGGAGAGAGAATTAACGTTCACAAATATTCTATCAATTTATACAAAATTTTGATGAGCATAGCCCGGTATATATTTACTAATTTACTCTTATCCATTGATGTTTCCAATATTGGGGAAGAAAATTCTTTGAACCTCGTATTACTAGACCTGTACGTGTTTGATTTTATGAAGCAATAAATTTCCTCAAATAACCGGCTAACTTCAAAACCTATTTAAGCAATTAAATTAAATTTAATCTGACTTTTATTAAGATTGATAATATGTCCTGTTACCTAAATAATCGGGTAATCTCTTTGTATATAATAATCAAGGATGTGATATGAAAAAATGGAAAATACAGTAATTCGGATAACTGAATAACAACTGGGGGCTTTGAACTTTACATCACGATTCCACAGGGCGAACACCGCAATTGTTGACACTTCAATATTAAATATTAATGCTAATTTGACAGGTGTTTTAGGGTTGGATATAAATATGTAGATAACCTAAATGTGCGTAATGAAAGTTTACGTGTAAAATGTACTTTTATATTCTTTCGAAGTACCATTACATATTAAATTAATTCTGTGTTTCTTGATACTATTTTATATGTGTCAACTTAATGCTTTATTGTTTAGCGTTAAAAACAAAACTATGGCTAAAATTAATCGTATTCAAGTTTCAAATTAAGAATTCACTTTCAATTGTTCTTGACCATATTATTCTCAGCACTTTCTCCAAGAAGATAACGATTTAGTATAGTATACCTATATATAGAAGAAAAAATACAAAAGAATCGCAAAGTCGATCCCCGGCTTAAAATCGTGGCTCCGAGCCGCTCAAGTCTGTCCCGGAACCCATCAAATCCTTTAACGTTCATACATTCTATAACACCTCTCATAACAGCCACGGGAGATTCAAAAACCATATGCATATATAAAAATAAGGAAAATCAAAACATATTACGGCATTTTCCTTAGAAAAAGATAACGTTAGATTCCGAAACATCGTTGTATTATGATCCCCTGCCCTAAAAGACATCCGATATTGTAGATAGAGCATGATCCACCGAAATGTTTTCGCAATTCCAAAGCTTTCAACTGTAAAATAATCCGCTAAAACACAAAACCTGACATATTTGTATTTTCACACTGCATCGCGCACCAACTTTAAAAGCAGCGATCGACGTCGGGTCTCTTACCCTGTAAACATATTCGACCTATTTCAGCCCGAACGCCACATGTTCCGGCATTGTGTGTGAATGTAAAAGAAAAAATATGTAATAATAATAGTGTGTAAGAAACATACTGTCAGTTAATTTGTTTGTGCGCTTGTAAACAACTCCGGTTTCACGCGAGGGTAATCTATTGCAGTGGCTCTCAAAGTTTTTAAATTCTCGCGTCACATATTTATTATCATCACATTCTTTAAAGCGCTTGACTGGACACAGAACAATGAATAGGCATCTACGTGCCAGGCATGCTATATCCTTGTCCACATTATCGCTTATCATCAGGCAAGACTGGGATCATACGCTTGCACCTACCAAATAAAAATACAAAGATTTTAAATTTAAACGCAGTATCATTCCACTGACATTTTGTATGCATTCCAATATTTTCATTTTTTGTATGAACTGTGGTGTACGTAAAAAGTAATTATTATTGTTACTGTTATAATTTCACAATTATATTGATGGCTGTAAAGCTACCAGTGAGGTGCACAGCTAAATGATTTCCAAAGTTAAAATGTAAGCCTTTCCTTCCCGCACGTTCGCTCTGTCAGACTGTCAGTTTTCAGATGTCGAATTTTTCCAGCAGCGAAATTTCAATCGACAATTACCTTACGTCTTTCAACACTTGCGACTACGTGGACTGCGCCAAATTTATCCAGAAAGCTCTTTGTCATTGAAGGACATTAAAAAAGTGCTGACCTGATGTCTTTTATCTAGATAGGATAAGTTGGTATTTCTGCTAGCTCACTTCGAAGGCTTTGTTTCATTACTGAAAACTAAGATTGCAGTATACGTACATAATACACATATTTATAATCACACTTATTACCCATCGGGGTAGGCAAACTTAAAGGATTTCGTCTGATTTGAATCCTGACCTAATTCTTCTCTTATACTTTCATCAAAGAAGACTACTTGAACACACTCTTTCTGATTGTAAACATTGATAATTAGGATTTCATTGAAATAGATACTCCTTCGAATGTTTTTCCATGGTTCTATAGTACAAGGACATTAATTAATTACAAATTGATATTAAAATAAAACGTGGTCTCCGAGGTCGAATATTTGGTCGATAAAAACTTACAGTTACACAAAAACGACAGATGAGATGTGTCAATATTAATTAATCATTGGATGTTTGACTCATTTTATACGACAAAGGTTCCGTAGGTAAAAATAAATAAATGAAAGGCAGACACACGAATAATAACAACAATCGTCATCACAGAAACAATCAAAAAGACATATAGCTAATACGCATATGAAATTAGCAAAGTTCTCAGTAGTTAGAAATATTCTTATACACACTACAACATACTAATTGGACCAATTCGTACGGGCAGTCGCATTTCAGCAGTGTCAATCCAACCAACATCTACTACAGGCTGATTGCAGATGTCCAGGCGGCAGTCGTCACTTGTGACTGTTGCATTTGAAAACTTTTTAAGGAAAAACACATGAGCACAGTTTACGGAATCCAAAATGTACACGCGAATATAAAACGAGCGCTGATTTAATAGCATCTAGGGGCAGGTGCCGCTAACTTTTTATTAGAACTTATTAATACTTAATTACAAATGAACGTAATATAGCAAAACAGATGTATTCTAGACGAGTTATCGATCCTTCGTCCAGGTGGCGTTTTTTATAACGTATGATATTGAAAACAGGAAATTGTATCAAATAAACAGAAGCGTCGCGTCTTTAGGCCAGTGTTTCTCAAAGTTAGCAACGACATCCCTCTGCGCGCTGGAAGCCTTCATAGAGGCGGTAGAAAGGTCACAAAAAATGACGAGGAAAAAGTTACACCAAAGCATTAACAATAAAAAAACCGGCCAAGTGCGAATCGGACTCGCGCACCGAGGGTTCCATACAAACCGGTAGGTACATATTCATAAAGGTATAGAGGACCTAGTATTTGATATGAATTTCAATTTAATATTTCTACACGTTCATAAGGAAACGGGTAGTAACTTTAAAATGATTAAAAATATTTTCATTAAATGATGTAACAAAAAATTTACAGTTTTCGCAATTTTTCCTTTATCTGTAGTATAAGACGTTGCTTCGTACCAAATTTCAATATTCTGAGTTCACGGGAAGTACCCTGTAGGTTTTGATTCCCTTGCGAGTGTCGAAAATTTACCGCATAAGCGGCTGTATCTTTTAACTGCGTTGGCTTAGGAGTATGATTTTTTACAGTTCCAGGGACCGTTGACCTGTGTATTTGATATAAATTTCAGCTTAATACCTCTACGCGTTCCCGAAGAAAAGGGTCTTGACAAACGGACAGACGGACAGACGGAAGGACGGACGGAGGGACAACAAAGTGATCCTACAAGGGTTCCGTTTTTTCCTTTTAAGGTACGGAATCCTAAAAACCTGAAAATCAGAGAAGGCTTGATTTCATAACAAGAATCTCAATGCTTACATTACACTCATGGTAAGTTATAAAACATAGAGAGGTGGCGGAGAAATGTTGACAGTCAATGTGAAGTAAGGACAAAATACATGGGATTCGACCAAACCAGTATTAGGTAACCAAACAGCTGCGAAATATACACAACTTTGTAAAGACATACTTGTTGTACAAATAATTTTACATCCATATTCGAAACTACAATTTCCGATATTCAAGCGCCGTTTCATGTTTAAATTTGTACCTGAGTGTAATAAAATCGGAAATGTTTCCACAAACAGCTAACTACATAATCTGAATCACCAAAAATCTCAACCAATATCGGGCCTTACGCAAACATAGGTACATATAAATAACGATCAAACTTGTGTAAATCTTCTAATTGTTTCAGCCCATTGTCTGTAGGCCTACCCCGTACAATAGTGAGCGTAAAATACGATGCAATTAAACATGAGTAATGGCCAGCCCCCGAAAGGTGCACGCCCTACGTCTATGGGTAACTGGAATTTGTATGGCCGCGAGTTTTGGGTTAAAGAAAGTAGGACGGCTGGCTTTGAGTGCTGCTAGAGACGTTCGGAACTTTAATTAAATATTATTTTGCGTAAGAAGCGTTCTCATTCTTAAAAGAAAACCTATTTCACAGTCTTTCAAATTCAGAAATAAATGATAAATAATTATTTATTGTTACTATGTGAAGGTAGGTCTCTAGTCGGGTAGGCGGCAATTACCGAATGACAATATAATCTTTAATCTTCATACACACACACACCGGTTTCAGACATGATTCACTCACTTCACCTATTCGATCGAGGAAGTCTTGGAATTATCATGAGGAAATTTGCACACCTTACAGGAGTTATAAAGTTCACCAATCCGCACTTGGTCAGCGTGGTAGACTATGGCCGATATCCCTCACACTATGAGAGGAGACCCGGTCCGGCACTGGACCGTAAGGGTGTAAAAAAAATAGAACGCCACCTAGCCATTAGTTGTAATAGGCTGGCAACGTTTAAAATAGGCTTAGTTACCTACTTAGTTCTGATCCATTACTCGTCGTGTTTTATAGAAGCCCGTAAAAGATAAGTACATTAGGTGTTGAATATAGCTTTAAATCCCTTAGAAAATAGGTATTATAAAACATGAAACAATAAGGTTTTTCTTATGTCACGAGATCAGCAGAGCAGACAGCAGTATTTCGATCACCTCAAATAGAATTCAGAAATCATGGACGAGCGTTACATGTTACTAACATTATTTATATATTAGTATTTATTGGTGATAAAATTGCAAGAATAAAACTAGTTAGTATTTGTAGTATATTATTACAGGTTATGTTCAAATGTTTACTAGCGTTCCTGTGCCATTCATTAAACCATTTCGGAAGTCGAATAATCGACTAAAAATGTGACAGACGTGTTGAAAACTAAGCCTCATCACCACCAATAGGCACTGAAACGGCTCGATGGAGCACTCCTCCGCCGCCCGCCTTCCGCCCGCCGACTAAAACTATTTGTAGCGAGTACCGAGTCGAGAATCAAACCCGAGATTAGCGACAATGATGAAATAAATCAATTGTAGTGTCAGTGAGCCGTAATCGTCCGCGGCGATCCATTCGGCGGGGTTTAGGCGTGTCCACGCCGCGATAAAATCGGTACCAATGTCAATATGAAACCAATAAGCTCCGCACACAGATTACAAAGCAACACAAACAGACGGACAAACAAACAAATAGCATTATTGCCGGAAGCTCGGAAACCGAACGCCAGCGCAATATCCGCCCGCCCTACGCTACATATACCTGCATATAGAAGGGTAAACATTGATATAAGTTGCCTGCTCTATTTTTAATTTATCGAATTACTTGGTAATATTGTTTTTTTTATTTAAACACCAATTTTCGTTAACTGGAAATTTTACAGAAACAAACATTAAATTTTGTACTTAGGTTTGATTGTTGGTAGAATTAAAAAAAATATTTATTTATTACGATTGCACCAACAAAATGATCTATTACATTTAATGCAGCAAAGTAATGTTTAAGTGATACCATGATTACAGGTACAAAAAGCGTAAATACCAGCGTAAAATACAATACGATAAATAAAGTCCAAATTAGTTTATATAATAATAAATCGATTAACAAAATTAATGAAAACAAGTTTAAATTAAAGTCATACCAAAACAATGTAATTAACGTGCAAATATAACTACGATAATAGCTAGACTTATAATCTCGTGATTAGAGCACTTCGCTGTTGAACTGGAGGTCGTGAGTTCGATTCTAATCTGAGACAAATATTTAGGTGATGTGCACATTGGCGGTCTTGTGTTTGGGTGTAATAAAAATATACGATATACACATATGTATGTTAATCAGTTGCGCTGTTACCAAAACACAGGCATGCAATTGCCCGACTTCGGATCGCATAGCCGTGGGTGGCATTGTCCCAATTATCAGTATTAATATATAAATAGTTTCTGGATCGTCTCCTGCGACCTTCTCGGGATAGGTTTAGGTTTAAAGACATTTATTCTCATAAAGACTTACATTAGTCACTTACATGAGAACATTAGAATAAAATAACAAAATTTTAAGTCGTTGCGTTCGTCTATAACAATATTAATGGTTAATTAACACATTGATCTATTTTAAGTAATTATTTAACATGTATTCAGCTAATTTTTTTTTAAATACGTTAAATGAGCGTAAATTTTTTATGTGTGCAGGTAAGTTATTATAAAGCTGCGCTCCTTCATATGCTAATGTTTTTCTACCATAGGATGTTCTCGGTTTAGGTAGGACAAGAAAGCTGGCTCTTCTAGTTGTCCGTTGACTGAGGTGTTTTGCTTTTGTAAAGGTGATATTGGAAAGTATGTTTTTGTCAATAATTTTCCGGATTAAAAGGCATGAGTTGTAAATATATAACTGTTGTATGGTCATAATTTTTGTTTCACCGTAGATTTTTGAGGTGGATGTTCGAAAAGGATATTGAAAGAGTATTTTTATGACTTTATTTTGAGCGACTTGTAGGTTAGCTAGTCTAGTTTTGGT
>DWUN01002893.1:0-12936 GCA_018249975.1 Passova gellias
AATTATTATTTTTTGGGTTGTGTTACTTGTATGAAGACCCCTCGGGGTCTTTTTTTTAGTTTTTATTCAATATACAGAATTAAACTCTTCTACAGTTGTATTATATGTATAGATAGATATAGATTAATGCTGGGCAGCTTTCGTTACAATCGCTACAAACAATTGCGATGGACGGTCGTCTGTCACGACATTGGTTCCGACGTAGGTTGGTATTGGTACTGAGTCATACGGACATCGAGGTATTTTGCAGCTGCTAATTTGTCAGTTACATCAAAGATATGTTATCTAGTCGCACCTACAGTGTGGCATTTCCTCACTAGTAATACTGTTCTTTCTTCCGTCTGTGATTTAACGCGCAAGATACAGAACACAATTCGTTAATCCATCTTCAATTCAACTTGTGAGATTTCTGTCTGACTGCTGACGGGCACGTAAGTATACCGATGAGGCCATTATTTCTTCTATCGGTTCAAAAAATATCGAGGTAATAATTATATTAGCTAAGTGTTAACTATAGGACTATTATATTTATCTAGTATATTTTCAATTTAATGAAAAACCTAGTCAATAAGTGATAGCCTAGTGGTTTGAAATTTAGTCTTTCGTTCCGGAGAATCTAGATTAAAATAGTGGGACCCACCTTTGAAATGTTACGTGCGTTTTATAACTTAAAATTTCAACACCACTAAAACATTGTGATGAAATCTGCACGCCTTACAGATGTTATAAAAATTTACAACGTTTCGGAGTTCTGTTGGTCACCGTGAACCAGCAATAAAGCACTAAAAGAGCCAGAAAAAAAGTCTCAGTCTATTATCTCTTTCCGCCGTTCGTATTTGTAAAAACAAAGCGGAAACTATAAATTAAAGCTTAAACAACCTTTCGACAGCCCACTTGACCTACACCTAAATCTTAGTACAGTCATTTCGCATAGCGTGGAGGAATAAGCGGGGTTACCTATAAACTGTAAAAGATAGAAGAGTACTATCAAATGAGAATCGGAAACAGTCTAAATGGAGCAGGAAGATACAACATTAAAATATACGTGTACATGAATATAATAATTAAAATATTCAGCGTTCAAAACTTAAAGCTGAGCTTTTGAAGATATTCGAGGATTTAGCTTTAATCCAAATTTAAAATACCGCTGAATAACATCTAGGTAGGTACTTCTCTCGTACTGAAGCAATCACCCTACAGCGGGAAAAGACAAATGCCAATATGCATGGAAAACGCCAAGGGAGGTTCATTACTTATCTACTTTGCAACTATATCATAGATAATATACTTACTTTCATGACGTCGGTACAGGTAAAATGATGGATAGTAGATACTACGGTAATTAATTTACAGTTCTACAGGAGGTATAATTTGGAAATTGGAAATTAAAAGGGTGTATATAAAATATTATGAATAAATAATTAATTATTTTATTAATAGGTATAATATACTTTTCAATTAGGTTGAACTTCGTATTTGTTACATAATATAACATACCACATATTTGAAATAACAACTGACTAACGATCTAGATCGATTTTTGAAAAATAATAGCTCAAATACGAAAACAAATAGTTCGAACAAAATCCAAATCATTAACCTTCGTCACGAGAACGAGTAAAGAGAAGGGAGAGAGAGAATGAGAGAGAACTGTTAGCTACATAATTTGCTACAGTGTAGAACTATAAGTTGTAAAGAATATTTTATGATGTTTTCATTCAACGTTAAAGTAACGAATATATATATTTCTTAAAACGCACATAAATTCGTAAAGTCAGCTATGCGTACTAGGATTTGAACCCCAGACTTCCGGTGGGAAGGCTAGTATTATGTTATCACTACAAAATGTCATAACAATACCGCAGAAAATTGAACGTTGTCTATAGGTAGAACTGGAATAAAGTTTCAATGTATCGATAAATATATTTATTATAATTCCCACTACACATAGGTAAATGAATATGCGTTTTATTTAACTCAAACGTATGTACGTACGCTGGTTATATTCATTTCGTAGTATATGTCACATAAAAAGAAATTTAATGTGCAGTAATGGGTGATTCTGTGAAAGCAACAAGTTTAATACACATGCTATGGAGCCAAAAGGCTATTAGAATAATAATTTTATTAGATATATCTTTATAACGTCTACAAGAATTTTCAATGATAAGTTCATTTTAAATCAAGTTTTTCATTTAAAAAATATACTGTCTGAGTATAAATAGTTTTTATTTCATACAAAGGTAAACTAGTAAGCTTTGCTCAATTATGTTGTTAAAAGACGATGGTTAGTAATGATAAAATAACATATTTTAAAATTCACTTTTTGACATTATAATAATTACATTTTATGCTTTATTTGAACAGTAAATAAATGTATATATCCTTTCATAACAAAAATAAAAGTAGTAAAATAACGTCAACCATTGAGCTTTTTACAACGATTGTCGTCGGTGGAAATCGGGACAAATCGTAGTATATCGCAATTCTAAAACGACGGCTGGCATCATCGTGTTGACCTTTTCTGATTCATACAATGACGCATCGTTTGAGCGAGTCAGACGATATTCACACTTGCTCCCGATTTGTCCATTTTCACACGGATTCCCGGTCGAGGCTAGATATTTTCCCGCAGGTTTCAGCCCTCAGTTCGCTGAAAGTCGCGGAGTGAAGTCCATACCGCTTTCGTTTTCTAAACCGGTTTTATATGAAATGATTAAGTAACCATTTAGCGGAGAAAATATAAACGAACACTCGAGTGGTCTCAAAGAAAATTTAAATCGATTGATTGGTAATTTCGAGTGTTTACTTTTAAAATATTGTGCGAGCCTGTTTTTGACAATTTTGTGTTGAGCTGATAACGGGTTGTTAATCACTGTTGGTGTAACAAAGCGTTGTGGAGACCGTGAGAAGTTTTTGTCGTAGTAAGTATATTTTTATTGATGGTTGTTAAACAAATTTGCTGGCATCGATAAAGGTCAGATCTTCACGCTCAGCCTGGGAGAGTTTGCGGGATTACCTAACTACCTCACAAAAGTATATTAGTCACTCGCTCTGTTAACTAGGATACAAACACATCTTTTACGCAGTTGTACTAAGATAAATCACAAAATGAAGAGATCAGTAACAGAATACTAATGTCTTGAGCCCAGATCTCGGCTTCTATTCACGCTTCACGTAACTATGGATGCACTTTAATTGAAAATGGTGAAAAATAAAAATTTTAATACATAAATTACTTATTAATTATTTTAATATCTACTATTATATGTTACACTTTCGGTTATTACAACCTGTATTTTATTGACCCAAAGCTTTAAGCTAAGTGCAAGTTTTAGAAAAGAAAATACAAATGCACCTATCTGAAACAATTTTGTTTAAATAAGTATATTACCTTCCTAATTATAATATGCTAACAAAATAACTACAAGTTGCCGCAAACTCAGTTTTATTTTTCGTACTTGACATACTTATACTGTCCTTGGTAACGTTAAAACTTTATATCACTCTTCTCGATCCATCCCACTAATAAAAAATATCTTGCGCAGCTTTGCTTCTATAATCCCTTAAACCACAAGAATCATTACGCGGCTACTCAGATAAGTAGGTATTTTCAGTTGCAGATTACGGGGGATTTTGTTATGGATGACCACAAATTACTCGAGCTTTTAAGCATTTACGGACAGTTGTTGCTGCGGAAAAGGATTGAAGGGCTAAGGGCTTATTCCATAATTGCATATATTTACATTACATACTTAAGCTGTTGTTTTCTTATTTTAAACAAACGCAGAAAGCTGAAGGGCTAGACACTTTTATTGAATATTCACTGCTGTCCTTAAGTGTACAAACTCACATAGGGTTATTTTGACATTAATTACAGATACGTACCTACTGAGTTGGAATTTTTAAGTGTTCAGCCCTGGAGGGTACCTAACGCAGACGATCTGTTGAGTAAGTGAAATCGGGTGCGGTCGGCCCTTTCTTATCCTAGGTGTGGAGAGACAAATATTGTTATTATATATCAAGAAACTGTAGTTGTTCATTAACTACAATCAATTAATAGTCTATATACGAGTATAAATAAGTAAAGGAGAAACTGTACAGAATCTTGTTTTTCTCTATTTGTCAACACATTTTTTATTTGTGAGCAGTTTTAGAATATAAAATTCGTATGGGTTTTTATCAAGATATTGATCGAGATTTCGACAAGTGGACAAACATTAGTTCTTTTAAATCTGATTTATTTTGATTTTATTATGATCATTTTTCCTACTAAGCAACACAGTTTACCACTGCTAAATAATTCTATAAGTTACGTTTTCATTTGAGTATAAATTAAAGGCTTCAGAGCTCAAGGGTCAAGACCAATATATCTCCGCCAGTTTGCTCTGGTACAAAAGTTTAAAGAACAGCAGAAACAGACCCGTGCCCAACAGGGGGACGTAAAAATCTAAGCATAACTTGTATACATTTTCCTGATTAACTAATCACCAAAAATCCCGAGTTCCATAATTTTAATGAAACTGAACAATTAAAATGTTATATCTTGGTGAACAGTCGACGTTGGGGCAAACAATAGGTTCTATTTATTTACTGCTGCCTAGTAAATTGGGAAGGCTGAAGGGTGATAATTTTGAATATTCGCTCTGCCCTAGAAATCTTTATCACTCAGGGCCAACTCAAGGAACATATTTCATTGAATATTATATCGACCCTTATTCCAGTCGTGCATTAATTTAATTATTATTTGTTTATGACTGTGAGTATTTCTTTTACTCACATCAATTTCAATTTAGAGTTCAATAGTCTTAATTAGTGAAATTGGAATTAAAATTTCATTTTCAATATGTTATCTACAGAATATATTTAATGTAGGAAAATCGTTATTAGCGTTACCATATCAATTTAACTGTAACTCATTTGACGTCCCACTGCTGGGAATAGATCTCTTTCGCAACTGAAGCCTGGACAACCGGGTGTTTTTAGACAGCCTTATTAACTTAAATTAAAATCCAAAGTACATAAACACTCGTAAATTTTTTTATAAACAATTATTCTTCATACAAATTGTTGAGTCCCGTCCGATATAATCAACATCTGACCTGTAAAAATAAGTAGTAACTATTATATCATGTACTTTTTTACATGATTCCACTTGTATGATTCAACCTACTCAGTGCACAGCGGATAACAAAGAATTACATCCGAATAGGAAGTGCGTCAGCAGATAAAAAATGTAATAATACGTCCTAACAATACCTATTGGATAAAAAACCGGCCAAGTGCGAGTCCGACTCGCGCACCGAGGGTTCCGTACAAACCCGTATATATTCGTTGACATAGAAGTTTGATTTTGTTACAGCTTAAAGGTATTTTAGACCTGAGTATTTGATATGAATTTCAGCTTAATACCTCCACGCGTTCCTGAGAAAAAGGGTCTTGACAGACGGACGGACGGACAGACGGACAACAAAGTGATCCTATAAGGGTTCCATTTTTTCCTTTCAAGATCCGGAACCCTAAAAATGAAAAATATCACACAAATTCAATTGGAAAAATCACTGTATTTTATGGGTTTTTCACACTAAGAATATTGGTTATTATCTATACAAGAACGTGCTCAAGTTACAAGGTAGAAATTAGGGGGTATACTCCGTTCGACGACTTGGTAACAATCTACTCTACAACTGTTCTACTCTAACACTCTACTGCGTTAGGAACCTTGTCTTTATCGTTTAAGAAAAAATTAATCGATACCTTTTTAATGGTTCCCTGTAAAATCATTGTTAAATTTTCTGAGTAAACATCGTAACGGATTAGGGACCCCATTTTTAGGTTCGCTTGAGACATTCATTCGTAGTCTACCTTTGAGATGTCGGTCTTATCCTTAAATCACAATGGATCTTAGAAAAATAAAGGGGTCGTATTTTATTTGCCTTTTGTGATTTAGAATTCTCCACTCTCTTGGAAATAAGAATATGTAGAAGTGGACAGTATTTCAGAATATATAGGGAATTTGGAAATACCTAATCTGAAATTGGATGTCTCGCGACAATCTATTTAGACTTAAGGACATAAAAAGATTACTTTTCCACACAAAAAACTAGATACATCGAAATTGTAAAAGAAGATGGTAGAACATGTTGTATACGATCCGCTGCAATAATTAACACCATGAATTAAAATTACTGTTAAAACAATTTCTATTTCGGTCTGAAGCGTGGCGCTGCAGATCCGTGTGTATTCTAGACACGGTAATCTCAGTTCTCAGGAGGACTTCTAATAACTAATACTAACAGCACGTCTATTAATATATAGCTACTGACTGAACTAATGCTATTAACGGCTCTATATCTGCAATCCAATGGACCCAATGAACACTAACCTATTAATATCGTTAATAAAATGTATTGCTAATTGAAATAATGTACACTAACATTCCCATTTCCATAGTCCTATTAGAGTTCGGTTGGAGATGTCCAGAGTGGCAATATACACCTATAACTGTGTTTACTCGTGTGTTATGCTCTCGACAGAGAAATAAAATTTCTGTAAATCAATGTTGTAAGAAAAGTCAATGACTCGATGTGTCTTAGGTACAATCTGTCTAATATCCACAGAACTACATACAGTGAAGCGATCAACAAATTTCAGTTAATACAATATGATGTCAATTTAGTTATTACGACATCATGCTACTGTCATCCAATTGTGATAATTTAAGAACAGCTTCTAAACAACTCTTTATTAATTGCTCTATTATCTGTTTGATCGCATCTCATTGTAACAAGACAATAGTCGCTTTTGTACAATAGGTAGTTTGCTTTTCCACTTTACAATAACGGTTTGTGTTGTATAATATAGGTTATTTTCATTTATATTTTTCTCATAGCTTCTTTTTGTATTAATTAATGTACGAATGTACATAACAGGGTTTTTTGTAGTTTGGATAGGAGAGGAATAATTATCAGAACCAGCTATGCCATAGAATTGGGTGATTGGAGATTGAACTGGAGTGGAGTAACAAACTGGTGATCAATCGGTCCTATACCCATTACGTTACAAGTTAAGAATTACTTTGATGCTATATAACAAAGAATTGACTCTTTTCTTTGTGAAATGATTAGCAGACAAAGACAGACAACTTATTCACAGCAGTATAGTTGCGCACTGGTGCAAATGGTCAAATCAAAATCATCTAAGACCGGTCTAGATGCGGGCTATCTCAATGAACAACGGATTATACATATATGTACCTTTTACTTACCGTACGAATCACATCGCTAGCAACACTACGTGTCGTGTGCCAGTCAGGTAGACGTGGTACTTTTCGGCTGAAAGCGCCTTTGGACGCATTTAAACTATTTCCGCAACTTTAGTGACCAATGTCCTATTGATGTTTGTTTACATCTTATAATGAGTAACATAGAGGAAAACGGCACTGGAGTACTTGGAACTACTTTACTTTAATGATGAATATTTCTCAATACGTTTTCCTCCGGCAATTACTTAAACGTAATTTAATATACCTATAATTTTATTGCATTCTGTATAGACAAAAATGTGCCTGTGGCTTAACAAAAATATTTATATCGTTTCGTCTGTAACAATATATTTACACTTTGTAGTAACGTTGCAGTAATTTCTATACTTTATTTTGTGTGTGTATTTTATAATTTGTGGGATAAAAAAATTGTGTTCGTTTTCTTAGTAAACATTAAGAATAGTAAATGTAGCTAATAAATATGCACTAAATTTATAGCTATTGGAGAACGTGCTATGTCGAGGCTACTGAGAGGCATTATGGGACCCTTTATTATTATTGCTACAGTAAAAGCGATTAGACGGTACTCGGTCGACTGAGTTTCATGAAGGGTAACATAATGCAATTGATTCTAAGATTTGTACATGTGTAAGTGACCCAAGTAATTGCATTACTAACTTATCATTATATTATATGTGCCGTTACCGTACCGTTCCCTAAAACGAGAGGACAGGAAATTTTTATTCATGAGCTTACTGTGGTACCTTTTGATTTTAAATTGGTTTGAAGCATATCAACTAACAGTAATTATATCCACTTTCCGCAATTAGGATATCGGATATAATTTTTCATGCTCACATTGTAATTACTTGCTTAATTCGTTTATTTAACTATGAAGTAGTTAGTAAATAATATCGAAGATATCGCAATAAAGAACCCTATGGAATAGGATATTTTAAATTTGTATAGAGGAGAGGATATGATTTATACAGTAGTTGCAGTTAAGATGACAATAGTACTTAGTTTGGGATCACATCCTTCTTAGTTGAACACATCCTGTAATAACATTTGCTTCACATATATGTCGCAGAAGTAAGGCGCGCGCGAAAGTTCTAGGTTCGATCAAAGTTTTCGTTCGATCCTGGGGGAACGTTCAAAGGATTTAATGGTGCCTCGAGAGAGACAATGATGTTATGCGGGATTCTTATCCATTAAAACCCCCCGCTGGTCTTCCTCTGTGACGTTGGATCACTCTGGCGTCTTCCGAAGGAACGAAAAAGTGTACTCGGCACCCTCTTTGGGCTCGCCACATGGGACAAGAGTCTCGTCCGTGCCTTCCTTCACTTACTTCATGTTTCCCAGGATCACTGTACTGGAAGGCTTCAACTACCCCTCTAAACGCCTGCAACACCAGAAGCCATCTTTTAGTCATCTCTTACGATAGGCAAGAGATATCATATCTGCAGTCAGGTCACAAGCTAAAGGGACAATGTTCGATCCCCTACCAAATTGAATATATCAAGGTCTTTGATAGAACTTGTGATGTACAGTGTTTCACGATGCATTGAAGTCGGCGCGCTTCTTTGTAAAACGCAGTCGTAAATGTTCAAGTTCAAATCAATCTATGATATTAAATGAATCAGCTCGCTACTGCCTACTGCTACGGCTATTGTACTTTATGGGTGGATATTATAAACGTAAATAGTGCGTGCACTCACGGAGTTGGAATAAATTGTGTTACATTGCTGTATGGTGTATTGTTGTACGTATTGTGTTTTTATAATCTAGGACTTATCAAACTTACACATGATCGCTTTTCATCACAGGAAAATGCAGTCAAAGCTTGGCCTGTAATAATTAAAAAGTAAAAAATTGTCGCTATCAATTTTATCGCATGTCTATTAGATGTGCCTTTTTCGTATGTCTTTTTAAAGATGTTAGAGAAAGTCGCAGAGCGGCCAATCCAACTTTTCTATCCAAATGCCATGAAAGAGATTACGAGCCACTCATCGCTCGATACGGTCATTTTCGGCGGAACACATCGGGCGGGAGAAGGATGTTGAGAAATTGCGAAGGCAAATTGAGAAATAGTTTAGGGGATACTAAGAGGGATTACTGCGGAGTAAACGTTTGTAAAGATGTGTAATTGCTATGAAAATGTAAGTAATAAAACGTATTATGCTGATGGGTTTTTTACATTTACGATAAAAGTTTAATAAAGTGATAGTAATTGTTGCTTTTTTTTCTCAATGCGGCTGAATCTGATAAAGAGTACTTCTATATAATTAAGTTAAATCTACAGATATTTCAACTATCCTCTTCTGTAAATACAAAATTATTAGCATACATATCTTTAAAGGGATTTGATTAAAACCCCAAACGATTAGTACGATTTTTTTTTAATTTTCCTTACGACTGTAGTTCTCTTGTAGGCTGTGTTACATTTATTTACATAAAATTACTTATTCAAAAACTGAGTTTAATTTACGGCTCGAGAAGCAAACGCCAACGCCTAGTGATACCTACTATAATATTTAAAAGCCTTGTTTTACCAAAAAAAAATTATCATTGTGGAATTTTTTTCTACTTTTCTTTTTTAATTAAGCCTACCCCACTTTGTCACATTCACGCAGCACCAACTGGAAGACAATTTCACTAGTCAATTGGTTTTCTCTTTGTAACCACTAATTTATAAATTATTGTATAAATAAGTAAATAAACAAAAGAATAAACTCTTGAAATTCAACACTTATAACTTAAAGATAGTTAGTTAGATCTAATCCATAACGAAAGTAAACGAATATTATACGAAACACTGCGTGCAAAATCACAAACATTTTTCGGGATAGAAATCGCTATGTATTTATTCACCCTTTAAGTGAAATATACATATTTATAAACGGACCATGTATAACATGACATCCTTGACGTGTTCCCTTATATCTTCTAAGAAATCACTCAGAGAGAACTTATATTACCTAAACCAATACATACTTTCCCGTTAAATATGAATACATAACATCAATTTGCGTAAAATAATTATCATAATATGTCATTACTGGATTTGTTATTCTGTTGCTAATATATTGAAAGGGCATTTTAAGATCAATTTTATCATCATGGTAAGTTCAGAGTTCATAGAAGGGTTATGTTCATAATGTAGGCCCTGTCGGTAAACAGGCTCGGGGCTTGTTACTCATGTCTATGAATAAAATTTTATAGGTACAGAAGCTATTCGACCCGCTAATCAAATAATAACGGTCGGACGAACATCTAAGTTTATTCAAAGTATTGACGACAATCGCTTCCAAGCCAAAACAAGGGAATGAGGAAAATATTTCGTTTCACCCTGTTTAGTTTGTTTGCTACGTAGCTACGAAAGATTGAGATTTTTTGCAGGCAGACAAGCGCAAGAAACCTAAGTGAGTAACGACCAGAAAAACAACAGACACCTCGAAAATTGTGAAGAGTTATGCGTTATAAAATCCTTTAGGTAAGGGAATTAGGTTCGAGCAAAAATTGTCATTATTCCCAATATTTGTATAAATATATATTTATAAATATATATATTTGTTATATTTGGTGTAATTAAATATCTTTTCGAAATTCAAAATTTAAATATTTCAAATAATACATGGAAGACGATGTTCATCGAATAAACAGTTTCTTTTAATTCAGGTGTATTTATACTTTATTTTGAAATTTTATGAAAACACATGAGAGCATGGAAATCGGCCACAATATGGAAAAATTGAAAATGATGCGTGGATTCAAACTTTCAAAGACGTATAATTTTGTATGTATATTTCCTATCTATCGATATTTAAAAGAAATAAGCAATGAAATATTTGAGGCCAGCTTCTAGATCCACACTTAGCTTTGGGATTAGTGCGGGTTAGGGCAAACTTATAGTCCATTAAGCGAGTACTAAGAGGGACGAGGCGAAGTCAGTGGCAACTGTTTTTATTAGATAGTCGTCGTTCAACCTAGCTTTCAAGCGACTTCTAAACCTTCAGCAATTGAATTATTCGGTAGAGTGATTGCTAATGTTACTACGAGTATAGTCGTAGTTGTGAATTTTAATATCAGTAACTGCTATGTTCTGTCTTTTGTGCTTGACTGTAAACATGTGGAAATTGATTGATTATTATTATTAATTACCCACCGGTAGATACGTTTTGATAAAATAAAAACTATGAATACAATAATTGAAAAATTGTTACTAATAAGGTTAAGGAATAATTTTTTCAGTAAATTTATTAGTAAAAAGAATTATTAGATCTTTTAAAGTGCTTATGAGGAAATACTACCTAACTACCTACAAGCAACAATAACAATAACTGGGGACAATTTTACACACTTACACGATTCCAAATAAGGCAATTGAATGCCTGTTATGGTAACCGGACAGCACATATATATATACATACGATACGATATATAACTTATATAGATATTTTTAATAAACCGAACAAACACATGTGCTCATCACACAAAAGTTTGTCCTGGGTGATAATCGAACTCACGACTTCCGGTTTTTCAGTCAGGGTCTCTAACTACTCGGCCACGAGGCCACTCAAATATTTATCTTCGCATTGCAAATAGCTCAAAAAATAGAGACTTAATACAGGAAAATAATCATATACTATTGATATAAAATAGGAAGTGGTTCCATAAATTTCATGTTTTAGCAATTGTAGTTTGGCTAGATCTATAAAATGTTATGAACTGTAGGAATTTGTTACTTTTCTTACATCCAGTCGTTCTTTCAGGCTTGTATAAAGAAGGTATACTATCTTAGCTATTACAGCTTTACTATCAGCTTAAGAGAGCAACGTAAATAAAGAAGTGCCTATTAGATTTTTATATGGCTACGCGATTCCGTTCATAACAATAGTACATTATATTTTATAGGCAACAAATAAACAAAAGCTAGAATGACTGTTTAGTTATCTACATAAGAAAAGTAAACAGTGGATTTATAAGGATTTTTTATAAGTTTTCATTTCATTAGAGTAGGCAGAAGAGAGATAACTTAAAGAAATTCTTCTTATCGTCACTTCATATAAACGACTTAAGGTTTGTTTAGATTTAACAATCCCTTAATTGGTTGACTAAAATTAAATGATTACTGTCACTTTCGGATATGTGGTCTACCGCACTGTTTGGAACACCGCAGGAAGAGTTCATATAGTCTCAGCTTTGAAATAGAATTGTTTTGCATCATTGCACATCCACACACGTTCCATATCATTTACCCTTCAAGAATTATAATATAATTCTTGAAATTTATATTATGAACCTATATGGTGACACACGTAATACACAAGAATGCGCTAGTAAGGGTACACCTATTCAATTGTTTGGAAATACACAAGTATGTTTATATTTTCAAATTAAAAACCATATAAATTTTAAAATTAGTAGCATAGGGAACACACAGGACTATGTTAGGAAGGGTACACATATTCATGAAATAAATAGTTCGGCGTAACATTTACACTGTATGTCACGACATATCTACAAGCAGCGCTCACCCATACCCTGCGCTATCATTGTATTATCACTACTACTCCTATTTTATCACACAAAAACGCAGCCTTCTGAACGAAAATAAATGTTATCTAATTTGAATAGGCACTATATTACGTAAATTTGTAACATTCTGGAAA